>CAJVPL010000050.1:0-50839 GCA_910591945.1 Ambispora gerdemannii
TAGTTAAATTTCGTGTAATTTAGAAAAGAACCAATAATTTCATAGTAATAGTAAAGATCTACTGTGCCACATGCTGCGCTGCAACTGCGCCACACTGTGCCATACTGCGCATTACTGTATCACACTGTGCCACTGTAATATGAAAATATGTATAAATACAAGTGCTAATAATTAATAAAAATCAAGTTCTTCAGTTCATATTTTAAGTTCTTAAGTTTTGGTTTTGAGTTTCTTTTGGTTAAATGTCGAGTTTGACATATTAGATTGATTTTATTTTGGAATTTAAATTAGTTTTTGATTAAGTTTACCTTTCAGTTTAGTTTTGTTATTCTCATTTTCGTCATTTTTATCTTGTTAAGAAATATCATTTATCGTCATAAATATCAATTAGTTATAATATTCAAAGTAAACTGCCATGAACACAGTCACTATTGCCATTTTGAAATACTTTCATACGCAAAAGCTCAAAACAGTAACAATATTCTTCTTCTTTAAAAAATGAGCTTCTGCAAGGATTAGAATAATATTTGTCAAGTGAAATTATCAAGAAAAAGCATTTAATTTTTCTCAGATGGGATGATGACTCCATATCAAGTTTTCTTGCACTCACTGATAATATGTAAGTATTTTCTTAAAGTGAATCAGGAGTGATATTCTTGACAAGAACTTTATTTTTTCCAAATAAAGGTAATTTATTGGTCCAGTTCTTGTTATCTTTCAATTTTGAAGCACAAAGATCAAAATCTTGTTTATGTAAATACACATTTATTGCCTTGCAGTCAGTTTACTCCTACGCGTCACAACAAACAGCGAGATATGGAGCTTCAGAAAGTTTTGAACAAAATAATCGAAGCAAACCCAAGCGTAAGCTGTCCCATACAAACTCCACAAACACGGCGATCAACACGAAGGTCTTGCATGAGACTGCCGGTTTCTCTGAGCTTGCAAACTGTTAAGCGCAATGGTAGCACAGTCGGTGCCTCTCAATACTGAAAAAAAGAGAGGTTTACACTGCCATAACCCATTGCGTAAGGCTACGGTCGCATCAACCATCCTCGGAGTGTAAACTTCCGCCACTATCATGTCATGTTCTGTTTGTATGAAACGCTCTGCTAACAATCTTTCTGTTCGTTTATTACATGAGTTTTAGCTTTCTGAAACCCAAAGATCATGTATCGCATGGCTATTGCAGTACTTCAACCCAGTGCCCTTGGAATTTTATCGATTTTTAAATCGGAAAACGAAACATACTGCAGTCAGCGGGTATCTTTCAGCACTTTCACATGTCTTGGAGATGTCAGACAACATGCCTGAAGAGAAGAGGGTCTTGTTTGGAGAGATCCAACAAAAATGGAAGGTGAGAATACCGGTATGAGTGCGCGTGCTGTCTTTTTCTTTTAATGAGTTGTTTCCTTACATATGCATTACAGGATGGCGTTTTCAACAATGACTGGACGATGTACGTGGCAGAACGGACAGCATCGTCATCTGTCAACACGAGCATCGCTATCCAGAGAGACTTCAACAGTGAAGTTTCATCTCACTCCATGAGGGTAAGAATTGTTTTGAAAATTTCAATGTCCTCCTGCATTTAATCTATGATGTACCGCTGTGTTTCTTAGAAACGGAAACAT
The DNA here is from genome assembly GCA_910591945.1 of Ambispora gerdemannii. Classification (NCBI taxonomy): domain Eukaryota; kingdom Fungi; phylum Glomeromycota; class Glomeromycetes; order Archaeosporales; family Ambisporaceae; genus Ambispora; species Ambispora gerdemannii. The sequence continues at coordinate 1,635 of CAJVPL010000050.1, forward strand.
GATCCCATTTCGCTACATGTACTGCACTGCGATAACTTTTTTCACTGCATATGACTAATAGATACCCGCAGATATCATTCGAAAAGAAAATTAGGTTTGCTGCAAGTGAATCCGGTGGAGATGAAGCAACTGGAAGTAGCGAAACAGGTTCTCTGTTAAATCTGTTTGAAGTCCCTGAAGGGACGGATGCCAGTGCACAGAACCAGATTGATACTTGGCGCAAGTGGCTAGAGTACATCCTCGAGGTCAGTACATGGACGCAATCTACAAGAAATACTGTCAGATAATTGTGAGCTTATCTCCTATTATGTTTGCAGGTTCCCATAGAGGATGTAAGGGTAAAAATTCTGATGCTCCCATATAGCAATAAAAATAAGTTTGAAGCGACAATGATTCAGTATATCGGCAAAGTGCTAATGGACTTGTGAGTTTCCTTTGCAAATTTTCATATATCTTTTTTAATGCCCTATAATGATAATGATAATCAAATAGTGTTAACAAAGTCATCGATGTCCCTGGCAATGTCTTGTTTATTGATGATATTGAGCGAGACTGGATCGTCAGTAAACTGTCACCGCTCTTTGTTTATCTAGAAGCCACGTTCGTAAATCGAGTACGATTCCACTGGCAAGTGTTGTTTTTTGATAAGATTTCAATTAATATTTTAACGTTTCAAATCGTGAGCTAATTATGCATTTATTTGTCTAAACTAGGATTGAACATGATATAGAGCCCACTCATGAGCGTCTCGTCCGTGATGGTAACACCACCAACAAAGACCAGTTGAAAGCCGACATGGTTGGTGTTCGGCTTTGTGACAACCGGCAGTCAATTCGTTACTATTGAACTTCTTAGATTATGATGTGCGGTATGCGGGGAAGATCCGTTCTCTAACCGTTCAAGGAATCAGTGAGTATAATCTTTAGTTGATAATCATTCAGATAATAGCAAGCTTCAACAAATTTTTTAACCTTTTGTACCTAGGAAATCGGCTTACATTACGATCAATTTTTTTAAGAGGGAAGGAGGATTACGTTGACGAGGAGATTTTATCAGCAATATTTCCACTTAGTTGGGAGCTCCGCTTCCAATTTTTGGAAATATTTGAACTAACTGAATATATAATGCTATCAGTTATAGAATATCCAAATGTGATAAAAGAGCTCAGAAAGCATCGTGCAGACTCTCTGGAATTTTCTATTAGGCATTGTCTTTCAAATTAGCTTTATTTAATAAAAAGTTTGTAAAGAATAGCATCCTGTTGTTAAATCAGTTTACCGCTACAGTTTGGCATATGTTCTCTAGCAACTGTTGCTGCTCTGGTATCTTTACCTGAATCTGCAACTTTTCCGTTTCCTTATCCACTTTCTTTGGTTTGCATCTACCTTTGCTTTACCATAACAATTGGATCAGAATTTACCTGAACTGTTCAAGAAATGTTCCATGTCAAGAATCTTGTACCAAGACACCAGCAAGTTTTTCTTTAAATAATTGTGAAAGTTTATTCTTTAGTTGATTATAGAAATGTAAGCAAGTCATTTGGATGATAATTATGTTCTCTTCTTTGAATGTTTTTCATTCACCTCCTCTGACTAAATGCATTTAAAAAAAAATTAGAATTTTTAAACTTGAGCAACCAAGAATTCTTGTATAACAAATGTGCAAAACAGGATCTGAGAACTCTTGATACAACATTATTTGATCTTATATTAATTATTTGAATTATTGTTATTATCTTTATGATCTCATTTTCTATCTCATGGTGTGTGATTGTCATAAAGCAATAGGATTATTCTATTTTAGCAGTGAAAAATTGTTTTTAGAACTTGTAATGAATTCTACAAGTTATTATTTGTAGTATTTGTATTTAATATCATGCAGCAAGATCAGAAAATGAAAAAGATTGATGATAATAATAGCAAAATAATAATATACAAGATGATTAATGCATTTTTTATTAGCAACAAGATTACTATAATAATCAAATTGATAGTAACATATTAATAGTTTTGTAAAGAGCTGCAGAATACTATATAAATTCAGTTTCATACTTTGATATTAGTGAATTAAAATTAGGTAAGAAGACAAAGAATTGTTATTATAGCTTTATTATAAACCTGGTAGTTATAAAATGTATGTTGAATTATTATATTGTCAAATAGAAAAGAAGACTTTGGATAATCTTTTAATTTAATAATTAGAAATAAGTGATACAAGAGCAATAATAATAATCTTGGAACAAAGCAAGGAAAGAGCATTAAAAATATAGCAGAAAAGATAAAAAATTACTTGTATTATAGATTATTACTATTACTAGTAATAACCAGTATCTAATAGAATATCATATTGCTTTTAAAAAAAATATTTATGTGATAAAAAGAATCTTATATAATGATGCATTTGAAAACTAAAAGAAAATATCTTTGAATTAATGATACTAATATGATATTTTTTCTTGTAATGCAGTTAATAATTCATATTTATAATAATGCTTACAAGTTATTGAAATAATAAAATTAATTAGTTCTTGCATGCAGTATTTTAGATTAAGTTTTTCAATTATTAATTATTTTAATAAACTAATAAATTTATTGTTTAATAATAAAAATATAAATATAAAATTAATTAATATTAAATTAATTATGAAATCAAAAAATTACAGTACTATTAAAAGTATTTAAAAAAAGAACAAGATGAAAAAATTGTATTTTATATTTTTAAATTAACAAAGATCAAGATTTTGCAAACCTATTTAGACAATAAAAATTACTTATAAAGTTTATTAAAAGGAAAAAGTTTTCAAAAGAATATTAAAAAATTTTAATCAAGAATCAAGAAAGAAAAGAAAACTATTAGAATAACATTTTTATTTTCTTACTTTTAATCAAGATTATCTTTTAGATTTCTTAACTTTAATTTGAGTAACTTGATTATTCTGTTGCTTTTTTAGCAATTTATTTTCTTGAATTAATCAAGCAATTTTAGCTTTAATCTGCTTTATTTTTTCTTCATCTCATTTTTTAGATTTTTTATGAAACTTCTTTTTTAATAATTAACTTTTTCTTGATAATTGATAGTTTCTTTTCCAGTTATTTAGTTTTTTCTAAATGAAAACTGAAAGATTAAAAAATTAAATTTGTTTCTTTTTTCTTTATTGCAATAACAAAAACTCATTTTTTTAATTTATCACATTTTTCATATTGTAGAATAGTATCCTTGTCATATTTCACTTTATAATTTTGCAAATAAAGAATATATCAAAATATTGCTTTTTCTTAATGTGTGCTATTATCTAAGATAATAGGAGCTGTGTTAAAATCAAAATTAATATTATAATCTATAAAGCAATAATTATATTCTTGTTTATTTTCTTTTGTTAATTCCAAAATTTTATATTTTAATTTTATGCTGTTATTTGCTTTTTTAAATGATAAATATATAGAACTTTTCTTGAATTTTTTCTTTAATTTTGTTTATCAATTGTTTAAATTTTAATAAGCTGCTTTATTTTCTAGACAGAGTTGATAATTCTTTATTCTCATATTTTTTAATAGCTTGTTCTTTGTTTTTTAATCAATTAATATTATTTTTTAAAACTTTTATTTATTTCAAAAATTATTTTTCTCTTGAAATATAAATTGATTTTGCTTCTTTTATTTGGTATTTTCTTCACTTTGCTAATATATTTAAAATTTTTTCTGCTTCTATCCATACTTTATTATCTAATTCTTGAACTTTTACTTTCAATTCTCTTTTTTCCTTTTCTAATTTTTCAATTTTACTTTCTAATTTATTTATTTTAACAGCTTTTTTATTTATATTAATAATTAATTTATTCTAACTACTAATTATTTCATTCAAAAAAAGATGTTTGAGATCATAATAATTATAACAACTTATACTAATTTAATCTCATCCTTCATAATTTTTTTTTAAGATTCCTTTTAAAGTTAAATTATTTTCTATTTTTCTTTTTTTTATTCATTTTCTAAATAATTCTTTGCTATTCTCAGAATTTAATTTGATAAGATTAATAAAACATATCTCTTTTTGTCTTATTTTTTACATTTTAATTGCTTATAATAAGGATAATATTGATAAATAGTTAAAATTGCTTGTTTGTGAGATAGTTCAGTAAGAAATATCTTACAGAGTCAACTTTTCATAAATATATTAATTATATTTACTTTAAAATTATTAATATAATAAGATTCTTTTAAAATAATAACTATTTATTATTTAATTTTTTTATTGTTTAATTATTTAAATTCTATTAGTATTTTTAATTGTTTGTTTTCCTCTTTTTTATCTGCTAATTATATTTTTAATATTTTAATTTTATTCAATAATTCCTTTTTTTCTTGTTATTTTTTTAAAATATTTATTATAGCATTTTTTAATTCTTTTTTTTATATAAATATTTAATATCTTTATTTTTGTAAAAGTATTATAAAGTATATAATTATTTTATTATTAAGTAATACATATTGACTTAAATATTTTACTTATTGTTAGTATAAATTGATATAAAACAAGTAATTCTTCTTTAACAAATAAATAAATATTTTGATAAAGATATTCTTGCCTCTTATAATTCAAAGGAAATGATGTTAATACTAAAATTGAGAAAGCTTTAATTTTTTTAGTAATTTCAGAAACATTCACTTTTTTGTTTTTTTATAAATTCAATAAAAATATTATTAGCAATTGCTTGAGTTTTAACAATATCTGGATTAACTACTTGAAAAAGAAAGTATTAATACTTTTACAAACTATTCAATTTTTTAAAAAAAATATTTAAGATCTAAATATTGAAAGTCTTTATCATTTTTATAATATTAAACTATGTTTAATCCAGCAGAACTGGATTTTTTTACTATTTTAACAATATAACTTACACAATTTATTGTGATTTTTCTGTAAAGCTTTTTAATCAAACTAAAATTATCATCATATTTGAATCTGGTGTGTTCAGAAATTATAAAATTTAATTCAATATTTTCATAATAATCACAAATTACCAAATATAAATAAAATCAAATGGTAATATTATTTTTATTCTGTTTATCAGCATTATTACAAGTAATTTTCAAATATTTTCATCTTTATTCAACTTTTTAATGTCATTAAAAATCAGATTAAGTGTATTATTAGAATCTTTTCTAATTATTTCATTTTTATTTAAAATATAATTAAATTATTTTTTAGTTACTTCATTTTAATATCAAATAAATGCACTTTGCAATAACTAAAATAATAAATTTTGCCTATTTGTTGATCTGAATATGACACATGAACATTTTGAGCTTAATCATAACTATAATGAGCTATAGTATCAATATTATAATATTAAGTTTTGTCTGGTATATAATTTTGATTAACTAATTTTTTTGTTCTTTTGCTAGCTTGATATTTTTATTATAATAATTTTTTTCTAGTTTGATCTTGACAAAATGATCTTAGTAATTCTCTGACTTTTTTTTCTTAATGAGCATTATATTGTAATCTATTATGAAAATGTTAACAAGTATTATACAAATCAATTCTTGAAACTCATTATTTGAATTTTTAATGTTAATTGATGTCACAATTTTCTAAATATATTTTAATAATTTCAAATTGCTATCTTTTTTCAAATCTATCAAAAAGTTGTGATAAACAAATTTGTAAGTTGTTTTTGTTGATAAATAGATAACTAATTAAGTTATTCTATTAACATTTCTTTCTGAACTTGGCAAATCATGAATTTTTTTAGCATAATTTTCAAGGTAATTTTTTATAGCAGTAGCAACATTGTAATTAATCACTGTTTTGATTTTTTATTGAAGTATTTTTTTGATATTGCTATGAAGTCTTAAAATTAAATCATTATTAATTAAATGATTTCTAATATTTTTAAAATAGATTCTGCCAATTCCCAGTATATTAAAATAGGTTTCTTGATATAAAAATATATTGTGATTTCAGCAATAGAAAGTTTTTTAGACATCTACTAGTGCTAATTGATTCACTATTCATTGCTTTATTAGTTTCATTGAAAATTAAAGAATTTATAATAATCCTCAAAACAAAGAACTTGTTGAAAAAAGGGAATTTCCTGTCATTTGCTTTAAAAATTGGCAAAAATCAGGTCTTAGAAGAGCCTTTGCTGTTGGTATTTGATGTTCAACAAGATAATGAAGTAAACTTATCAAAATTTATTCTTATTGCTACTACTTCTATCCACGAAACCGAAAAACTTTGCTTTCTCGTCTAGATTGGGTTAATGCGGACACTGCTCAGCCAAAAAAATTCTTTTGGACAAGTACTATTTCTGGTTTTTGGTGCCTTCGCTTTTTTAATTTTTGGTGCCTTCGCTTTTTTAATTTTTGTACTCAAAGATAGAAAGCGAAAATAGGAAGGGTAACATTAGTCACCCAAAAAAAATGGGGGTGGCGTTCAGTTTTGAAACCCTGGAATCTTTCTGTGGCGTTATCGTTATGTTCACTTTGTTGCAGTATGCCTTACATATTAGACATAAACACCAACTTATTATAAAAGCAATAGCCACCAACATACACATACATACATACACTTAAATTATAAATCTTTTTTAGAGTCATTCCAGCGAGTGAACAATAATCTCGCTCTTTCTCTTTAGGTAAAAAAAAATGAAGCATGTAATTTCTCTCACTTGTTATTATTCACGTTATTGATTTGACAGTTACGACGTTATTATTACTTTACTCGCAAAATAGCGTGTTTACACGGCATGTCTGACACAAAGGTGGGCATAACTAGTTCCGAAAATAAAATTGCCACCCTTTAAAAAACTAAATTTTTCAAATTTCGCGCGTTTTTCCTCTTTTTTATATTCATTCGCGCGTCGGGGGGACATTAAAGATTGAGAGTGTCGCACAATTTGAGGCCGAACTGAAAAAGATTTCTGAAGTTCTTCAAGAGAAAGAGACTGAACATACCTGGCAACTACTTGAGACGGAGCTGAAGCATTTGGCAGCGTTAACTCGTGAAATAGGAGGAGTGTACGACAATTCTTTGATTTCATGCATCAAATCCTTGAAGCTACCTATAGTGAATTCGGTAGGCTTCTCATATACTAAATAACCCTTACTAATCCTACAAAGAAAATCCTGGTGATAATTCCTAAAATTCTATATATCATTATTATGCGCGTTTTTTATGTGTTGAAACTATTCACAATGCTCCAATAAAATAGTTAGCCACAGAACGCACGCGTCTATCGGGATCAGCATGCGAGTTGGTTGAGGAGCTTGGTCGAAGTCTCGGGCCAAAGTTTGAGGTACTAGTGGACTTCTTTATGCCCGCTGTGCTGAAACTTTGTGCTCGTACAAACAAAATATTTATCACACGCGCCCAAAAATGCATCACGACAATTATACGAACCTGCAAGATTCCCGCACTCATCCCGAAATTCAAAGAAGCGCTAAAAGACCAGAATAAAGCGTTGAGAACGAGTGCCTCCGAATTTATTCTTATCAGTTTCGAGGTTAATGATGTTGGCGTGTTGTCTAAATATATTGCGGATTTGGAGTGGGCTATACGTGAAGGTGCCGTTGATTCTGCCCCGGCTGTCCGATCAACCTCGAAAAAGATATTTGAAGTCTACAAATTAAAATTCGATTTGCGGATTCAAGAGTAAGTCAATTATCAAAAACAAGTAATTCAATTTGACATATAAGTAATATTTTTAATAAATTAGACATCTTTCAATAATTTTTGTAAAATAGTTTTGTTGATACTTTGTCTTCGACCGCTCAGAAATACCTCGGGCTTCAAGATAAACAGTCAAATAAACCCGCGCGTCCTCCAATTCGCAAATACAACTCTGTGCTGGTGGGAAAAGAATTACAAAAAAAACCGGTTGAGGAAAATGATATCATTATATTCAAGAATCCTCCAAATAATAATAAAATAGAAAGTGAAAAGTCATTATCATCGTATAAAGATAACGACGACAATTCACATATAGATATTAGAGTACCGCCCGGAAGGGTTGAAAAAAAAAAATCGGTGGAAAATCTGAAATCTCAAAATCCCACATTATCTTCGTCGTCGTCGTCGTCATCATCTTATATTCCGCCATCTGAAGAAATCACCACAACAAATAATTCAGCGACATTTGTCATCACTTTTGATGAGCCTGAATCATCAGGCGCTTCAGGATTTAATGCTGCTCTCAAGCCAAAACCAAAGTTTACATCTGCTGAACGTGTCAATAATAATGTCCAAAAATTTTCTGCGTCTGCACAACGAGTACCGATTAAGCCTAAAAGAGCACAAACCGTTGCTGGTGTATCAACCAAAGGCAATGGAGTTTTGTTGAGTCTTGCTGGTAAATAAATTCTCATTCAACTTATTCCCACCTTGACTATGATAATATTCTTACCTTAGTTAATCATCAAGTTTAAAATATAAAATATTATCTATTTAAGGTGGTGCTCAAAGAGTAAAGATTAAAGAAACATCATCAACTAGTAACAACAATAATAACGAGGAAAAAAAAAGGCAGTCGGCTGTTAATAACAATAATAAGAAGCCGCTCTCCAACGTAACAAAATCAGCGACCAATTCTGTATCAAAAGTAAAATCCAAAGTCACGTCATCAAAGCCATCCGCTAAAGACAAAGTCACATCATCAAAACCGGCCGCTGACAAAGAAAAGTCCAAAGTCATGTCATCAAAATCGGCCATTGATGAAGAAAAGCCAAAAATCACTGCATCAAAAGCATCCACCGACAAAGAAAACAATAATAAAAGTGATTCGCGTCAATCAAAAAGAAAAACATTCACCGCGAGAAACAAAAAAAGTGGTCGTTTTAGTCCATATAAACGCGCCACAAAACGCATTTTTTCCAAACAACCACGAAAACCCATACCAGAGAACTCTTCGTTAGCACGAAGACAGTTATACTCTCAGAAATTAGTGGAACAAAAACAACAAGAACAATTGCAACTGCAACAAAAACAGCAGGAACATGAACAACATGATGAACAGCAAAATGAACAGCAAAATGAACACCAAAATGAACAGCAAAATGAACACCAAAATGAACACCAAAATGAACACCAAAATGAACACCAAAGTGTAGAGGATATCGGGGGAGAGGAACAGGAACAGGAACAGCAAAATGTAGAGGATATTGGAGTAGAGGAGGAACAGCAGCATATAGAGACTGTCGAGATAGAGGGACAACAACAGCATACGGAGGATATTGAAGCAGAGGAACATCAACAACAGCAGGAACAACAAAATGTAGAGGTTGTCGTGTTAGAATCAATATCTATAAATCTTGAATGATATTTTGAAAGACAAATGATTAATTATGGCAAGACTAATAAAAATTCATTTCTGATTTTTCTAAAATAAAAAAGCGGAATATATCTATCTTTTGATTTGGGAAACAGCCATTATTAACAGCAAGACAGCTAATTGTATCCGCATAATATAATTTAATATTGATAGCGTCCTATTTTTTTCTATTCCACCAAAAGAAAACCCAAAAGTTTCTTGTAAAATCCGATTTTCTCGACCAAAAATAAACTTCTGTTACAGAAGAAAGTTTCTACGTAATGTGATAGCAGACATTTATTCAACAATACGTTATTGACATTTACTAAATGAACTCGTATTTACACAAGGATTCAATACTTGTATAATAGCTTTGACTTCATAGACGGAAATGTTGGTTCAGAGGCTCACCTTCACATTATGCAAGGGAATTTTTGTTTTAATACATCATTCTACAATTGATTTATTTTAATTTATTTTAACTATGAATTGAGACACGTCAAGGATTTTTTGTATAGCTTGACATATTACTTAAAATTCATAGCCGTCTGCATAGGCCTTGACCCTGCAGAAAAGAAACGATATACAATACAGTGACTTATGTAGGACTTGTTGCATTTAAATTTGAAAGATGAATACTATAGAAATGGAGATAGAAGAGATAGAACCATTTGTTATGATTGATCCTAACATTAAAAACATTATAACGAGGCCAGGATCCAGCTCTCAAACAGCAACCACAACTACACTTGAAAATTATAAACCGCAGTCTTTCAAACAGAGTCGAACAGGCTTCGTGCACGATGAAAGGCTACGGTTTCACGCCAATTTGATCCAATCAGACTTCCACCCGGAGGATCCAAGAAGGATAACGGGTATAGCAAAGGTCCTTGAACAAAACAAATGCACAGAACAACTTGTGAAGATATCGGCAAGAGTAGCAACAAAAGAAGAGGTATGTCTGGTGCACTCCGACAAGCACTGGTGCGAAGTGGAAAAAACTGCAGGTAAGTCATCGGAATTCCCTCAGAATGTATGACCTTGATATAATTCTAATTTGGACGGAATTTATTTAGTAATGAAATTTGATCAAATAGTTGAAACTGCGGATAAATATGATTCTATTTATTTAAATAACGATTCGGCTTTCTGTGCACGTCTTGCATGTGGTGGGGTAATTGAGCTTTGTAAAGCTGTGATGCAAGGAACAGTGACAAATGGCTTTGCAAATGTCCGACCTCCAGGACATCATGCTGAACCCGAGGAGGCAATGGGATTCTGTCTCTTTAATAATGTCGCTGTCGCAGCCCAATGTCTGAGGAAACATTGTAAAGTTGATAAAATACTGATTCTCGATTGGTAAGAGGAAATAAAAAGTGTTAGTTTTTATGATGATGCGAAAGTTTAAAGAATAATATTTTTGTCATCTTATCTCAGGGATATTCATCACGGTAATTATAATATAAGGAATTTCGACGTTTTCTAATAATAACATAACATAATTATAGATAGATAACAATATTCAATTTTATTAATTAACAGGAAACGGAACACAAAAAGCATTTTATGATGACCCAAATATCATTTACTGCTCAATACATCGTTACGAAAATGGAGATTTCTATCCAGGTTCTGAACAAGCAAACTACACCCATACTGGATCGGGAGTGGCGAAAGGACGGTAAATCTTTTTTTATTTTTATCTCTTTAAATGACTAATATTTTAAAAATAACTAAAAATAACCAGAAATGTCAATATTCCCTGGCCCCGTGCTGGGATGGATGACAATGACTACATATACGCATTCGATAAGATTGTTATGCCTATAGCTGATGAGTTTGCCCCCGATATTGTTATAGTATCAGCGGGATTTGATGCTGCCGCAGGTAAATTTGGTATTTTAAATCATAAAATTGGGTTAATTTTATTAATTTAATTCTTCACAATAAAGGCGATTCAATTGGTGAGAATTATGTAACGCCAAAAGCTTTTGGACATATGACTCATCGGCTCAAAACTTTAGCAAATGGAAAGCTCGTTTTAGTACTAGAGGTGTATACTGAACTTTTTTAATTTTTAACATTCGAGAAATTTCGAGAAACTAATTTTTTGTGGAAAATTAGGGTGGCTACAATATTGATTCATTGAGTCTTTGCGCTCTAGCTTGCGTTAGAGTATTGCTCGGCGAAGCGCCAGAAAAGCTTCCCCCCATTAAACCAAGTAAAGATTGCATTGAAGCAATCCATAACGTAATGCATGTACAATCGCGATATTGGAAATCATTGGCACCTGAAGTTCCTGAAGGGATGAGAAATTATTAGGATTATTTCCATTCTAGAATTTTAATTAAATTTTAGAAAATGTACAAGGAAACATTGCTGAAAATGACCGTTTTGTATGCACAAATGTAAAACTTATGTTAATTAGAAATTTTGAAGGCATATCGTGTAAAATATCTATAAGCAATTCAGCTTCTGTATCTACAAAAATTGTTCTTTAACCAAATCACATGCGGGTATTTATTGTTGTCTATTGAGAAATGATATTAATATTTATATTTATAGAAGTTTACTGTGAAGCAATTAATTTTTTTGTATTTGTAAGGCAGACTTGAAAATTTTAAATTATTTCTGATCTGCAAGATGACTCATTTACGTGTTTTCAAGAGAATAATTTTCGCGTCATTAATTTCTTTTTGAAAACGTTCACAAAGATAATTATGAATAAGCTTTATAAAATTATCTTTAACTGGAGAATTATATCTATATCAACAACCGCACACATAATAATACCTCAACAAATAAACCGCCCGTTTTGCACTTGTAATCTTGGCTTTTTATATTTCTTACCTAGATCACGGAAGTCTGGTATACACAACATTATTAAATATAATGGATATAACTCAAATAAGCTTTTGTTGTGTTTTACCCGACATTATGAGACTGTGGCTGCACTTCCTTTACCTGTCGTTCAAACAGATATTGAAACTAGCGAGAGCATCAACCCAAGTCGAGATAATACCAAAGATATAAAAGAAGCAAAAATTGTAGATTCAATAAAAATTACGCGACCAATAGAAGAAGAGAAGGAGAAAATAAAGCTTGTAGCATCGTTGCCTGAGCAAACAATGATTCGTGATGATTCTACAAGTCAAAATCAAAAACTGGTAGATATTCTACGCCAACAGATATCAAGAGAAGAAACACCAATCGAAATCTGGAAAACGTACTCACAAATGTCCGCTAAAAATGCGTTAGATTTATTGACTCGTACCGACTACATGGACATACTCATCACTCTAAAAACTTGTGAAGCGGGCAATTTTGTCTTGAATTGTCTAAACAAAATTCGCGATGATCTCCGTTATACGGGATTAGAACTAGACAATCAAGCGTACAATTTAATGCTTCATCTTTACGGACTATGTGGAGAATATAAAAGAGCGGAAACAGTGTTAACAGAGATGACACATAAGGGTATTTCGGCTGATGTGTACACTTTAACCTCGCTAATTTCAGCTTATGTACGTACCGACAGGACGCGTCGTGCAATACAAATTTTTCGAGGGATGCAAAAGGGATCGGTTAAACCAAATATTGTGACTTACAATAATGTACTTTTAGCATATGTTCGGGAATCGGATTTTACAGGAGCGCATTTATTATTGGAAGACATGGATAAGCATAAGGTAAAGCCAGACACTACTACTTACAATACACTTATACATGGTTACATAAAAATTAATGATCTTGTGGGGGCCAACAAGTGTCTCAACATGATGGAGTCAAAAGGTCTGACACCCGATGTTTTTACAATAAACACTTTGATAGCCGGATATTGCAAGTATGAAAAAATTGAGCCCGCGATGAAACTCTATTATAAAATCTTTGATTTAAATTTACGGCCCGACGTAGATACATTCAATACTCTCATGGCTTGTTATGCGCGTTTAGGAAGAAAACCAGAAACTCTTGAACTCCTTGAAAGATTAAAATCTTTGGATAGAAAACCAAATCTTCGAACTTTTAATGTACTTATATATCTGTATACTAGGATCAACGATTACAAAAAGGCACTAGAGACTTTGGATCTAATAAAATCATTGGGCTTTAAACCTGACGTGGTAACATACAATACATTTATTGCTGGATATGTTAAAAAAAATAAACTCAATGAGGCAATAAAATGGTATGAAACATTGAAATCTGAGGGGCTTTTACCAAATGTGGGAGTATTTAATACACTTCTTCGAGGTCATCTTTGGGAATACGGTATGTTGTCGGCCGGTAAAATATTTGAAGAAATGCTAAAATATAACGTTGAACCGGATAGTATCACTTATAACACATTAATGCAACATATAAGGCTCCAGTGTAATTCTGATGCATTCGGACAAGCGGTTTACCAATATGAGCAAATGTTAAACAGTAGCGTACGTCCATCTGGTCGAACTTTTGGTATCATGTTAACTTTAGCAACTGAGAATGCTCTTAGCCAAAATTATCCCAACTATAGATTCACACAAACTAACGTGCGCGATGGTGAAATAGATTTCATTCTTCGCGAGATGAAGCTCATGGGAATAAAGATGGATATTGCGACCTTTGCTATCATGATTAGGTATTATATTAGGCGTGGAGACATGGAAAGTGCCACAGAATTATTTCGGAAAATGATGGCTAAAGAAATATATCCCAACAAATTTGTTTACGCTATTTTGATCGATGGATACGTAAAACAACGGAAAATGAATATGGCTGAGCAGGTTGTCGAAAAGATGAAAAAACAAGGAATAGCTAAAGACTTGCACATTTACACGTCTTTGATCAATGGGTATGTTGCATTAGAGGAATATGGTGAAGCTGCAAGAGAATTTGCAGAAATGAAACATGCAGGAGTGGAGCCCGATAAAATGACTTACACCTCGTTAATAGACATGTATGCTAAAAACCACGATATCGAAACAGCTCAAAATCTATTCGATTATATGCAATCGAGTGGAATTCCAATCGATGTTGTCGCTTTCACTGCTCTGATAAAAGCATATGGCAAAAATAGGAAAGCGGCCAGCACAATATACCATGAAATGATTGCCTCCGGACATGCACCAGATCACGTTTTGATCCAGACAATGCTTCGTACATATAAAAACCCAAAGATCTTGAATGAGCCATCTGTCCCGGAATTAGAATATACCACCGAATCATATAACAAATTATTGCAAGAGTTAATTGATCAACCAGATACTGCAGAACTTGGATATGAGATTTTCATCGGAATGTTAGCAAGTGACAAAAATTCGATGATGCATTCACAATCAGCAAATCAACCTTTCTCTGACAAATATTATTGTAATGATAAATCACTTCCTGCAGTTAATGAGAACACATTTCACATTATATTTGTACATTTAATCAAGCTTAATAATTGGCCTTGGATCTGGAAAATATGGGATGTTATAACGAAGATGAAATATGATCGAATTCCCGAAAATATTTACTTGATTATTATAAAGGCACTCGTATTAAAAGGGGATGAACTTGAAAATGTTATAGTTATGTGGAATAAGTTTCTGCAAACCAATCCAACTGCACATTCGTTAAAGCAGATGAAGGCTTTCATTGAGAGAATGGGAAATGATTTTGAAGATTAAGGAGTAATCTATTTAATTAATAATTCAACAAACTGGTATTTTGCGGCAATTATAAAGTATGGAAATTTAAGTTTTATAAAGCATTTATTGTAAAATCTTATTAGTACCTGAATAGTGAGAGCTCTTAACCTTTGACCAAAGAAGAAACCCTATCATCGTAGAAAGAGATGAAATTTTACTCTTCGGATCTTTCTGCTTTCATCAGCTATAGGCCGATTATCATGTTGGTTAATTTGTTAAAAATCTTTAACTTAGAAAGCTACCAAATGAGACGAAATCACGGGGTTTTAAAAGACGCGACATGGAATTTTCCGAAAGATGAACTTTCAAATTTATCAATCCGCAAGAAAGTATTTTTATATGATGATATTCATTAGATATGTATTTGCCAGTAAAGCGGCTCGATGATTATATAAGTTAGCTCGTAACTTGATCCCGAGTTAACCGCCTTGTTTTAAAGTATAAAGGCATGTAATAGTAGATCAACATTCCTATCGAGTATTTATTTACATATGTAAAAATCATTTTTGTAGTTCAAATTGCTTTTTACAAGATAATGTGAAGGTGCAATAACAAAACTTTGACAACATTCTTTATCTCACAAAGCAAGATTTCCAAAATCCCTAATTCATATAGCTCTCGCAACTATGATTATCGTCGTGCAGTATTCTGCTGCTTGCTCCATCCCTTCTGTAAAAAATGAGAAATAATATTTTCCATCTCTTTAACTGTATCACGCCATTGAAGTATCGTTTCGATAGTGGCACATAGCTTTTGTTCGGGCGGAATGCTGCTACCAGCGCCTACTGCCGAGTTGGCTTTATTATAGTTTTTGACCCGATGATCTTCCTCGTCTTGTTCATAGAGAACAGTGTCCACCACTTTATTGATGAAATCACATAGTTGTGGGACCAGTCGTGTCACTTTATCTACTTGTTCGATTGACGGTATAATTCGGTCCACGTCATTGACTTCGAGAATTAGCATGATTTCCTGTTTTGAATTAAATTTTGAATTTCTTTTTTCATTGATCTAGACTATTGAAAATTATTTAATTCACCTTTATCAGTTCCGCAAGTTTCGTCTCATCGAAATTATCTACTCTGCCCAATTGTAGCTTATAATAAAGCTTGTCTTTTTTAATATTATTGCGTGTTTCATCCAGTTTCGTTGCTTTGAAACCTATTGATCCAAAACGTCATTATACTATGTAAAAATAATTCAGAGAACTCGAAAATTATACAAATTACTACACTTTTTCCGAGTGGCCTTGTATTTTTTTTATATGCAAGTAATTCTAATTTCAGCCTTTCATTTTCTTCGCGTAGCTGCTCAATTTCGCTTGCGTGATTATGAATGTTCTGATGTAATGTATGAGAATTATGTCAATATATTAATAATCGCATTAATGAAAAAAAAAATGGCGCGTCTCACTTCATCTCGATCGTATTCTGTTCTATGATTTATTATTGGTGTATCATAATTTAACGGTGCAAACTGTAGAATATCCGCGATAAGGTCAATGAGAATTTTTAAAATTAATAGAACAACCAGGTAAAGAATTTCTTACCGAAAGGTAATTATCAGATAATAAATTATTTTTGTCCTTTGTGATTTTTCGTTCGCCCAAAGCTTGTTGCAGTATCGTACATTGTTGCGTGAGTTCATTAACTTTTATTTTTGAATCTTCAAGACTCGAGGAAAGACTTTGAGTTTGTCGTAAATTAGCTTCCAAAGCATCCTAAATTAATATTATGTTTGCGAGATTAATGACAGATAAAAAAACAGCATAAACATTTTCAGGATATATACCTTCAAATCATGAATGAGTTGTTCATCGATCTGAGGTCCGGCCGTGTTTTTGATTTCAATGTCTTGTAATGAATAATCATTGGAATTCCTCTAAGAAAACGCGCAAATGAATTTCAATTTATTTTTTACGTAGTAACGAATTCTTTAATAATTGAGATTTTACCAAAAACAGTGATGTCGATTCCTACATATTTAAATCAAAAAAATTAGATTAAGGAAAATAAACAGAATTACATGATATTTCTAAATACCTGCATATAATTCAAGAGTTTTTCGGATTGCATCTCGACTGTTTTTTTGTCTTCCGTGTCTTGTATTTTGGGTTGCATTTCGGTTGAAGGTGCTGACACTGTTTTTTTATGATCATTATCATCACCACCATCGCCAGCATAATCGTCATCATCATCATCATCAACATCATCATCATCATCATCATCAGCATCATCATCAGCATCATCATCATCGGATTTTGTCTAAACTCGATAAGCAAGTTTTTATATTTAGTTTAACGCCAGCAGAATTAAATAAGCTACTTTTGATATATTATACCTTGAAATCATGGATAGGTTCCTCATTAACATTAATTTGAGGTTCGATATTATTTTTGTATTCTGTGTCTTGCACTTTTGATTGTGATCTATTTGAAGAAATAGATGCTGAATCCTGTTCATCAGGGTTGATCTAAGTTTGATCAAAAAAAAACAATTTAAAGTTTTGATTTATTAACAGCCACTAAAATTTAATAATAATCGGTTTTACCAGAATCGGCGTGTTTAGTTCCTATATTATTAAATTAAGGAATATTTTATTTAAATCATCAAAATTTTTTCCAGGTTGACCTTCGACTTACCTTCAAATTATTGCTGAGTTCTTCATAGATTTGAGATTGGCTGGCATTTTTGTTCTCTATGTCTTCTATTGTTTCTTGGAAATCGATCGAGGAAATTGGGACTGCATTATTATTTTCCGCAGATTTTAGCTATACTCAATGGCATTAATTTATGAGTATTGAACTATTGTCCAACTGCATAACTTTTTTTTTGTCTTTGCTAAAATTGTTACCATAGTTGTTATTGTCGATTCCTATAATTAAATCCAAGAGAGATCGATATTAAAGGGATTGAAAGTTTCAAAGTAGAACCTGTGTTTCAATTTACCTTCTGCAAGTCATTATTATCACGAATATTACTTTGAGGTTTGACGACAGATGTAATTTTAAGCTCAGTATTTTCTCGCGTTTGTGTTTGCAAATTTGTCGAGGGCTCTGGTTCTGAATTATTTTTTGTCTAGTTATGTGCAAAATAAAAATACTTTATTATATGAACGTGAATCTTTTTCTTGGGAATCACGAATTTTTCTTAAAGATAAATAATAAACGGTTTACCGGAATCGATTTTGAAAGTTTCTAAAGGATAATTAATTGTTCATTAATATGAATTTTACAATTCATTCAATCACGAATTACGACATACTTCTGGTAATACTGCCGACTCAGTTTCCGCGTCTGAAGACCGCTCAATCATCCTTCTTAATTTCGAATAATCGACATTTCCTGTCTGATTATCCATGATAACCTTAGTGACTTGTGTGGACCGTTCGATCCGTTGAACTATAAAAATGTAACACATGTGTGTATGTGTCATATATATAATTAATCAAAAAGCCAACCTCATTTAATCTAGATATGAAATCTGAAAAACTCACCAATATTATTATTATTACTATTATTTCTAACAAAATTACTGCCAATATTATTTCCAATATTATTATAATTATTGCCAACATTATTATAATTACCACCATCAATATTATCACCAATAGAAACATTAGCAATAACTGATGCCGCCTCAGTGGCGTTAGTAGTCGTGCTCAGAACACTCAATGTCGACAAATCATTAGGTGAAATGTAAATTGTCGGATCGTAGACGTGCGACGGAGAGTGGTAGTCTACACTAGTGAGCAAAGAACCAAATTCTCGTTGATTAACTTCTGTAAAGAGTTGTTCCTCTTCTTCTTCTTCTTCACTGCCACCACCAGTAGCGCGAGGTCTCACTATGAGAGAAGGAGTAATTTCTGTAATTGTTCTGTTTTTTTCTCCGTCTTCGGTGAACGTAAAGGAGTGATTTGTGTCGCTTCTTGTTGTTCTTGTGAATTTACTGGTACCACTGTCCGGTTTCTCTTTTTGCATTTGGGAATGGAAAGACATTGTGATATCAATGATAGAATAGTCGCGTCCAAATCAATGTTACGCGTTGTCGTTCCAAATTTCCCACGATCGTCGACATCGTACTTAAAATCCGATCTAAAATGCCTCGGAACAAGAGGCTTCTTCTCCAAAATAATCATATTTGCATATTTCAATTATTCCAAAGAAATTATGACCGACGAACTTCCCCCGAATGCGTTTAGTCTTTGTCACGTGCATTTTCTCTGCATGCAATTCATGCATTTAGAACAATGAATCTTTACCGATTTAAAGGAGAACGAGGTCCGTCCACCCTTTAGTTTATATATATATATAGACACGGATATACTTGACTGTTGTACTTTGAAACTTTGGAAACAATTTACTCTCAATATCACTTTTCTATCTACTACTTACTATTCAACCCTCGAAAGCTGAATAAAAACACCATTACAAATGTCGAGTGCCGCGAATATCCTGTTAAAGCAATTTAAAGGTCATTATTACGATTATTGTGCTTTGACTTGACCTAAACACATACATTTACTAGCTTGCATAAAATAACGTTTCTACCTATTTTTTCTTGTTGACTTTGTTTTTTAGAACTTACCAACAATCCTGTGCCTGGCTTTACTGTAGCTTTGCACGATGATAGCAACGTGTTTGAATGGTAAAGAAAAACCTCGTTGTCTCGACTTCTAACTAATCTTACTCGATCTTTACTCATCTATATACTTGTATTCTTTTCTTTCTGATTTACCTTCTGATTTCTAGGGATGTTGGCATCATAGGTGCCCCAAATACGGTATATGAAGGTGGTTACTTCAAGGTATTAGACGCATCAAGAAATTTGGTTGTTTATAAAGTTGTACTTAAAGACAAATATTTAAACAAAAACTTTTTAAAGGCGGTGCTTAAATTCCCAAATGACTATCCTTTCAATCCACCAACCTTCAAATTTAATAATGACTTCTTCCACCCAAATGGTAATTTGAATTGAATGGCATTTACTCATGAATATCTTATCAAAAATGCCGACTCGCATAATAATTTACTATATTTAATAGTCTATTCCGATGGCCGCCTTTGCATATCCATTCTTCATCCCCCAGGTGATGATCCTACTAGCGGAGAGACTGCAGCGGTACGTCGATGATCATTGTAAGGGAAAACTATATGAAAAATAACTTGAACTAACTGCAAAGTCTATTTTTGATATTAGGAACGTTGGAATCCAACACAAAGCGTAGAAAGTGAGTTCTCTATTGCTAAGATATTCACTTCGACGAATCCACTAAACAAATAATTCATCATTTCATGATATTTCCTTTTTTCATAGGTATTCTGATAAGTATTGTAAGTTTACTAGTGGATCCCAATTGCTCAAGTCCCGCCAATGTGGTACGTAGATTTCATGATCAAATGAATACTCTTCCAAATTGTCTATTATGCTATAATGCCACTTATATTTACATAGTGAAACTTATATTCATATTAATATTAGGATGCCGGGGTAAATATTTTAGCTATATATTCTCACGCACAATATTATATGCTATTTAAAATTAGTAGTGATCGTTCTACTTAAAATTTTCACCATGATTTTTTGTAGGTCATGTATCGCAAAGAACGAGAAGCATATAATTCTGTAGTTCGAGGTTGGTATTAATTGATTGATTAGATTGACTTCAAATAGATCCGTATAAAGACATTTAAATTTCTTTATTTGTGCAGCACAAGTAGAAGCTTCAAAAAAAGATATTCCAGCTGGATTAAAAATACCTACTCGCGGTTAGTTTTATACAGTATTTTTTTTTTTTACTTGAGATTTCAGATAAATTAATCAAAGAATCTAAATAATACGCAGAAGATGAATTCGTTCTCCATAAACCAAGGATGGAAGACGAGCACGATGATAACTTCTGGTATGAACCGTCCGACGAAGACGAAAATATAGACGAGGACATGGAAGAATATGGAACTTCTGAAGAAGACGACGAAGACGAAGATGATTGAATCCTTTACACTTAGAACAGCGTAATAGTGTATACATACACAAACAAATATAAACTTGTTCAATCAATCATAAATCAATACATATATAGAATAATGTTAAACTCTTTAAACTACCTCGCTGTTAACGCATCATTTCCCCCTAAACTAAACCACCTTCTTTTCTGTATTATAGAAACTTGTAAATTGCGATCATCAATGACTTTATTTTATTCTTCATCTTTGAATTTTTCATTATAGAAATAAATAAAGGTTGGGTTGGTTTTTATATGTAATTATAGAGATCCTTTTTTTTTTTAATAATTCCTCTCGACGTGTTATTTATTATTTCTAGAAAACGAAAAAAGCACTACTAATAATATTAATTGATTTTTCTGTGACAAGAGCTTAATTTTATTACTACTGCTATTGTGATTATTGCGTTGCTTGAGCACGACGCCTATACACGAAGAAATTTTTAAGTTAGCAAATACTTTAATAAAAACATCCAATATAAAAAAAAATACAAACCTATCACGTTCTTCGGCAATAGTAAGCTAAATTAAAATTATGAAATCAGTTATTATATTTATGCGCTCGAACATTACATGTATAAATTTCAATTCATAAAAATCACTCACTTTGACACCTTTGCCTTTAGGCAATGATATAAATGGCTTGTTGCTTTCCCCAATCACAAAAACATTATTAAGACGCGTGGCAAATTGTCTCTCTTGAGAATCTTTTACATGGACAATCTAAGGATGGAAAAAAAATTATAGCATAATTTTTTAGAATTGTTAATATTCAAAAAAAATTCACTTACGTTATAACCTCCGATATGTTTTTCTCTACATATTGATCAAGATGAAGATAATTATTAATACCAGCACAATCAAAAATAAATCAAATAAATGATATATTACCGATGTGTTATAATTCCAACACGTCCCATATTACGGCCACCCGTTATCATAGCGATATTTCCCACCTCAAACTTAATAAATTCGGTAACCTTATTAGTTTCAATGTCGAATTTGATCGTGTCGTTGACTTTAATCAGCGGATCCGGGTAACGAATAGTACGTCCGTCATGTGTGACAATAAATGGAATTCCCTTGGCGCCAACTTGCATTTTTTTCACTTTACACAATTTGTACTTTGCTTCTTCCGCGGTGATTCTGTGAATGGTGAAACGTCCCTTAGTGTCGTAGATTAGACGAAAGTTTTCGCCAGTTTTCTCAATTGTAATTACATCTTCATGTATTGTCATATAAGAAATATATCGATTTAGCGAGCGTGATATTTATTGGAATGGTATTCGATCAAATAAAAAATTACCCATAAATCCGGCCGGAAATTTTGTGTCGGTCCGCACTTTACCATCGACCTTCACAAGACGTTGCATAAGAATACTTTGCACTTCCTTACCAGTAAGTGCATACTTGAGACGGTTTCTCAAAAAGATAGTTAAGGGTAAGCACTCACGAAGTTTATGGGGACCAGGGGAAGGTCTTGGTGCCTAGATTATCATTGATGATGCTATCAGTCATTAATTGAATCAATAATATTTCGAAATTTGATATATTGAGTAATTACATAAGTCCCAGTGAGTTTGTCAAGCATCCAATGGCTCGGTGCGTTGATTCGCTTCAAGTGTTTTCTCGGTCCGCGTGCCTAAAAGACCCAAATCAAAAATTGTATTACTCTAGTTCGTTTCATGCCAGTTTACGAGATAACAGTGAAAATGTGTTGATTATTCGAGTTATTTAAATGGATGGATTGATATCTATTTGATTTATTCTCGCTCGGTTTTAAAAATGTAGAATAAGTGATAAAACATGAAATACAATATTCTTTTTTGTAATTCAAAAATTCGCGCTACTGTTGTAAGGTTTCTCGAGTCTTCGGTTACTCGATATGAATTTTGAAAACGAACTTTGTAATTTCATACCATAATTAGATATTTAAGTAGATAGAGCCAACGGCGAAAAGAGAAACCTAAAAAAATTTTGAATGAAGAAACTTTTTCAATAAAAAAAGATGACGTAAGCAAATCTGAGTTAACATCTAGCGCTTGTAGATTACGCTTACGCACGCTTGCTATTTTTATATATAATTTAAATTTTTGTTTATTACTACTATTACTTTCGCTTTTAAATTACATGGCGCGCGACACGAAACCTACAGCTGTTCCTGTGGAGGACACTCCCATGAAGGACAAAAAGGCCAAAGAAGAGGGAAAAGAAAAAAAAGCAGGCGGAAGTGATAAAGACAAAAAAGACGAAGTCGAAGAATTGGTTAGTCTGAAAGCAGACATTTTTCAGTCTCTGCGTTAATTAGTTAAGAGCCTCAGCTTTCTCCGGGATGTTTCTCGGTTAATATTTCGATAAAATGAATTTGGCTCCTTTGATGCCGTTAAAGTATACATATACACATATCTAGAAAATCTCGAATCCTTAACCGCGTCTTGTTCTTTGAAAAAACGCGGTTTTTCAGTCAGTAACCGAATTCTCTTTAATCGTTATTTTGTCTAACGCCAAACAAACACACTTAGTCTGAAGAAGATTTGCAATTAAAAAGTGAATTGGAAATGTTGATTGAACGATTAAAGGTTTAAATTTTCGAAATCTAATTTTCGACTCGTGATTTTCGGAAATAAGTTGAATCTGACATTTGTTTTTTGATTTCAGGAAAATAACCTTGAACTTCACAGACCAGCATTGGAAAGTTTACGGACCCTGATCCGCACATCCACCAGTTCAATGACTTCGGTTCCAAAGCCATTAAAATTTTTGCGGCCTCACTATGGATCAGTGGCTGAAATATACGAAAGTTGGGAACCATCTGACAACAAGGTCTATATAACTATTAAGTGTTTATTATTTGATCTTATTTGTATCTAATAAAATAAACATTCAATTTATAGCTTGCACTCGCCGACATCTTATCAGTTTTGGCTATGACATATGATGAAGGAAAAAGAGATTCTCTAAAATACAGATTACAAGGATCTCGTGAAGATCCTGGATCGTGGGGACATGAATATGTGAGGTAAGCTTTTTCCAAAATTTGCTTTTTATTTACTATCAGATGATCACTCAATTTATTTATTTTTTAAATAGACATTTATCTACTGAAATCGGTCAAGAATTCTTGCATCGATCCGAACAAGAACTTCCCGTAGATGATTTGATGACACTTGCTCTCGAGATAGTTCCTTTTTTCTTGAAGCATAATGCTGAAGCAGATGCTGTTGACCTATTATTAGAGTTAGAAGCAATTGATCAGTTACCACAATTTGTTGATAAAGATGCATACGCGCGCGTTTGTTTGTACATGGTCAGGTAAAGAAACATTCAGCTCCCATTTGTTTGCTTTCTAGATATCCGAGTTAGTGAATTCAATTCGATTCGATTCGATTCGATTAAATTGATTTGAAATTACTAGTTGCGTTAACTTATTGGTTCCTCCAGATGATGTTGCCTTTTTTCGTACCGCACATACAATATATCGTCAACATAATAAGTATACCGAGGCGGTATCTCTCGCTGTCCGACTCCAGGATCTTGATTTGATTCGGGAGGATTTTGAACAAGCTGGAAGAGTGGACCCGTATGAAACAATTACTTTATATTTTTAATTAACGATTTATCTTAAACTAATTAGAGTGATTTTTATATGATCAGTTTACTGCAGAAACAAATTGCTTTTCATTTGGCAAGATCTCATATATTGTTAACAACTGAAGACGAATCAATTCAGGAAATATTAAATAACACTCATCTATCGAAACATTTCATCGCACTCGCTAAAGAACTTGATGTCTATGAAGCAAAAACTCCTGAGGATATCTATAAAAGTCATCTGGAAAATATCAGTGAGCTTAATTTTTTTAGTTAATTCAATTTGGTTTGTTTTATTTGTTGACAAATAATTATTTCGTTTAGGGCCCGGATATACAAGCGGCAATGTAGATTCGGCAAGGCAAAATCTGGCGTCGACGTTTGTTAATGCGTTCGTGAATGCAGGATTTGGAAATGATAAATTAATATCGATCGAAGAAGGAAATAACTGGATTTACAAAAATAAAGATCATGGTAAAGTTTTAAAACGCTATTTGGGCAAATGACATAAAATTCTTGCTGACTGAATGCGTTATTTTACTAGGAATGCTAAGTGCCGCTGCCTCCCTAGGGATGATCATGTTATGGGACACTGATGTTGGTTTATCACATATTGATAAATATACTTTTTCGACGGAAGATAATATCAAGGTGATTGTTTTTCACACTTATTGTTCCCCGAACTTAAAAAAAGAGGCGTGGTCTGCCTCAATCCATCACTATCCTTATGTATTGAGCGCGCTCTTCTCATAATCCGTACCTACAACCAATTGTTGGTTGGTACAATTGCTATTATTTTGAGCATTGATTCATCAACAAATTGTTCAATAATTGCTTGTAGGTACGGATTATTTAACAAAAAAAGCACAGTGCTATATGTAAACGCATATTTGCCCGGTAATTTTCTCTTGATCCTTGCCTCTTCGTCAAAGTTACATGTCTGACGCGTTGTCAGGATATTTCAGGCAGGAACTTTTCTTGCCATTGGTCTTGTACACGCGGGTGTAAGAAACGAAAATGATCCTGCTTTTGCATTGTTGTCCGAACAAATTGAGAATAAGTCTGCGATAATACGAATAAGTGCTATTGTTGGGTACGTTTTTTAAATTTTTGGTATTATGCCATTGACCCGGACTGATTAACTTGAAAAAATAGACTTGGAATGGCATATGTCGGATCACATGACGACAAAATACTAGAGTTGCTTTTGCCAATGGTAAACGACACCACATTAAGCATGGAAATTGCTTCACTGGCCGCTTTATCTCTAGGAATGATATTTGTTGGTGAATGTCACGGCGAAATAACAAGTATCATTCTACAAACTATGATGGAGCGTGATGACTCGCAATTGAAAGAAACCTGGGGAAAGTTTATGGGACTTGGATTAGCGTTATTATATCTTGGTACGATGTAATGGAATTTTGGCAATTCATACGTTTTATGATTAAGTAAATTAACAAGCATTATTTGAATAGGCAAGCAAGATGCCGCTGAAGTTACCTTGGAGACTTTAAAGGCTATTGATCATCCCATTGGAAAACAGGTTGCTGTTTTAGTTGAGATTTGCTCATATGCAGGTTTGTATTTCATTATTGATTTTTATTATTGATTTTAAATTAATTATTTCTTAAAAGAGTGAAAATCGATTTCCAATTTTTTCTACAGGCACTGGAAATGTGCTAAAAGTGCAAAAAATGTTACATCTATGTAACGACCATTTAGACAAAGAAAAAGATGATGACCTGCATCAAGCTTTCGCCGTAATTGGAATTGCTTTGATCGCTATGGGCGAAGATATTGGTGCAGAAATGGCAATGAGATCATTTAACCACTTGGTAATTATGATCGTATTCGGAGTTTAAACAGTTACTAGTTTGTGTAATTGTCAAAATTAAACATACTTAATGTGGTATTAGATGCATTATGGCGAACCCGTGATTCGTCGTGCAGTTCCTTTAGCATTAGGATTACTCTGTGCTTCAAATCCTCTTCTAAGTGTGATGGAGACACTCAGTAAATATTCGCATGACAACGACACTGAAGTTGCGATAAATGCTATATTTTCTATGGGTCTTATCGGAGCGGGAACAAATAATGCACGCCTTGCACAAATGCTAAGGCAATTGGCTTCTTATTATCACAAAGAACCGAATTGTTTATTCATGGTTCGAATTGCACAGGTAAAATTTAGCGAGCTGTGTTAAACTTGTGTATTTTAGTTAACGGTATGATAAATTATGTTTGTAGGGTCTCCTACATATGGGTAAAGGGACAATATCGGTCAATCCATTCCATTCTGATAGACAATTGATGTCTTCAGTCGCGATTGCTGGTCTATTGGCAACCATCATCGCTTTTACAGATGCCAAGACGCGTAAGTTTATGAATATTTTTTCGTCTACATAAATTTCAAAATTTGACTTTTGATAAATTTTCTTGTAGTTATTCTGAACAGACACCACTGGTTCCTTTTTTACCTAACCACTGCCATGTATCCCCGATTTTTGATTACACTCGATGAAAACTTGAACAGCTTACCCGTGACAGTTCGTGTAGGACAGGTCTGTCATCAAGAAACGAATGATTTGATTAGTCTAATAAATAAATTACCAGGATGATACTAATAATCATGGTAATATGCAGGCTGTTGATGTGGTGGGACAAGCTGGTCGACCTAAAACTATTACTGGGTTCCAAACTCATTCCACGCCTGTCTTGTTGGCGCATTCAGAACGTGCCGAAATAGCGACAGAAGAATGTAAGTATTTTTGACACAAAAATCCATTGTTTTTTATTATAATTTTGAATTTAGGTGACTATATACATTATTTGACTTTTAGATATTCCCTTGTCGCATGTTCTCGAAGGATTTGTCTTGCTTCGAAAGAATCCTGATTTTATGGAGGAAGATAAAGATTAGAAAAGAAATAATCATTATTATTATTATTATTATTATAGGGGATTCTCTCAAAAATAATATCTTATAATAGAACATTTATCTTTTATTATTAATTCATACACATTTTGCGTTCATGTATGTAGATTTTTATTCCCCCAGTCTAGCCATAGCAAATTTGTATTGATTGAAAATAATAAAACAATGGTCAATTTTCATATACTTATATTCTAAATCAAAAATATATTTATTTGTAAGGGAAGCGGTTGGTATAGTGGAGGATGTGATATATAGCCAAAATAGAAGCGAGAAATTTTATCGTTTGATTAAAAAAATAAGATGGCAGAGGATTTTGGTCTCTTACTAGATAGATGAATTATTTTAACAAAAACGATAAAAGGTGCATTTTTTGGCTTCAGTGTTTTTTTTTGATATAAAAAAGTAGTAGAAAGAGTATTGGGCTTTTTTTGCCAGATCAACGAATTTTGTCGTTCTTAGATTTTCTCCATTCCGCGTAGTCATCGAACACGCAAGGCCCTATGGTTGGGAATCAAAATTTGAATACATTTTTTTGTTGTAAAAATTTGAATCAAGCAAAGCAAGAAAAATTCTGACAATACATGCTGATTCTAAGTCGTAGTTCGAAAGAGTGTCATCAATTGTGTTGACAAATTCTAGAAAGTTGGTCCATTGATCTCGGGTAAGAACCTTTGGCTGCTTCGCTTGCTATTATTGAATGAATAGCGCTCGTGGTGAGAGGAGTTGGAGTTTTTCTTAGAATATGGGTGATAAATTCATTACCTTTAAGAATTCGCTGAATTCCTTTACATGAGGAGTAGGTCTTTTTGCAAATAATTGATCCCACATATATATCGCAACCTAAGATTTATTACATTATGAATAAGATTTTTCTGAATAATTTGTCGAAAGGATATATAGTAAAGTAAATACCTCGACGTCAATACATTTCTGATTTTTATCTTTGACATAGTCGAATGTGTAACGATAAAGATCCTTAAACAGATCAGGAGATGTAAGAGTATTATTCAGTTCTGGTAACTTCAACTTCAGCTGCTCATTCGATTCGATCCTGGACAAGCAAAAGCGTCGGGTAAGACGAATTATATGTGCAAATTATAATAAAATGAAAGACGAAGGAATGAGATACTTAACCCCCATTTTTTAAATCCAGACATCCATTCTTCTTTTGTTACGTAACCTTAAAAAACCAAATGAAATTAACATTTATTTTTGGCACGCCTATGAAATATTTCTGAAAAAACGTGTGTTTTTTTTTTAATTAGCGCACCCATGGTAGAGACTCTCAATTTCCAACACAGCAAAAGCGGATACTCCTAAAAGATAGTCAAGTAAAATGATAATTCGAGGATCAAAGGGTATTCATTAATTCACATAAATCCAAAGAAACTTACGCTGTCCATATTAACGCGCAAATCATTCATCCATTGCTCAAATCCCTGATGTCCAATTCTACCTTCTTCATCTTCGGAATCTGACGATAAAAATTATTTGGGTAGATTGTGCATAAATCAAAAAAAGATCAATTTTGATAATAAACATTGGTTTCTTTATTAACCTTTATATTGATCAAACCATTGCTGAAGTTTTTCATCAAAACTTAGAACACGTTGTCTTTTGGCCCTTGCATAGAAACACAGTGCAAACAAAGAGAAAAAGTAACAGAACCAAAGGCGGAAATTAGAATTATATGCCGAGTTTTCCTCACAAAGGATACAAAGTGTGAGACTTCAAATACATACGTCCTTGGAGCTGGATTTTGCGGAGAAGGAGCATTTGCACGTTGAGTATTAGTTTTAGTTCTACGGCCTCTCGAGCTAGTCGATGCTGTAGTTTGGTTTTGCCTTGCAATGGTATTACCCATGCCACGCGAAGTGGTTGACCTTGTTTGAATCGTACGTGGAACGGTGAAAGTGTTGGACTTTTTGTTGTTGGGCATAACAGGAGGAAAGGTTTAGTAATTATCTCGAGAGAATTTGAAGACACTTTCTTGACTCAAGGTAATAAAATGCGAGTACACGATCAAAAATATACATTATGTACAGATCTGTTTGATGATCAGCCTCGATACAATCGCGGCGCTATTACAAATCCCGCATTCATCACACCTAATCGTAATGTCATGTTTGATAAATCCAAAGGACTACTCTTTGAAACCAAGATATTTGTGAAATTGGCGATAAGCATCCTAAACTGACTATCAATTGTACAGAATTTTTTATAATTGGAAATTCCTTCACAAAACCAGGGGGTAAAATATGGTAGTTGGTCGCCTTGCCTTTTTACAATTTGGGTGTTCTCTCCCATTTAGATTTTATTTGTTAGTGATATATCAGTCATTACTTTCACATCAGATTTCATATTAACGGAATGAGTTCTAGTAAAAGCGTCTAAAATTCCTCAAGAATTGGAAGTCAAACATCATTATTGTAGGTTTTGATCCATAATGATTGAGATCAACTCTTTTTTTCACTTATTTTATGGAATTGGAAAAAGGTCAGTAAAAAGATAATGTTAAGAATCTTTTCTCCTTAATCACACTATAACGAGAATGACTTTGTAGATAGATAGATATATATCTACCGCGGTTAAGGATTTTTAAACAGTCCCAATCACTAGCGGATGAATATTTAACTATTATATTTATGAACCCATTATCAGATTCCAATTAGTAGATTAAAATCGTCTTGTAACTCAGAAACCAATAAATCTTAAACTATAGTCAACTAATTGCACAGTCATGATAATTATGGCTCCAAGCAAAGCTGTAGGAAAATCCCACAGACGCCATTAACCATATTCAAAAATTTTCTTTCCTCCCAACTTATTATCAACCCACCCACACCAGCTGCACGTCTTGCTCGTGTAGGCCTCTGACACAAAGAACAATTGTTTTCCAAATTCCTCCGCCTTTGACACAAGCCTCTCTCTAAATCTCGCATGTGCCCACATCACCATCTTGCACCGGTTTGTTAACCTTCCGGTGCTTTCGTCTTCCCATCTCTCCACTATTTAAACTCGGTAATTATTTATGAGACGTCAAATTTCCAGATAAGCCACAGGGCAGTCTTTATGGCACTCGTCAACGAGATTACGAATACGACGGTGCATTTGTAGGCATGTCGCATGGAGTTTCGTTTTCAAGCAGCAGTTCGTGCTGTACGAAGTATTAGATTGTCAAGAGCAAGACAAAGGCGAACAAGTTTCTGAGCGTCTTCTTCCCACGAACGAATACCACGTTTGAAATGTCGAACGACTGGATCTAATGAACAGCCATTGAAGCTTCCCGTTTGGTTCCTAATGACTTTTCATAGACCAAAACGAACGTCCACTAGCGAAGCAGGCGGTCTCAATATGATCGAGATTTCGTACTTGGTATTTTGAATGAATACATTTCAGGATGTCCATTCTTTCTACGATCTTCCTTTTTTTGGGAATGTCCATTGTCATGTTTCCCTTTTGGGAATATAATCGTGTCACAACCGAACCATTGTCATATTTTTTTGTGAATGGAATATTGTATTTTTCTTTAGGAACTAACGCTAATAATGCTGAATGCTACGATAAAACATTATTATTCGGGTAATTTTAATGTCATAATTCTGGTCAAGATTACATGATTAAAATTCAGAGAATTTGCTATTCAACTACTTGATCCCCTGTTCTTGATTCGACGGGAAATTTGATTCAGCTGCGCCATATGTTATTAGGCATTAAACTACCGAGCGATTTGGCAGATTTAACGTTAAGTAATTATATTACTCAATTAATGGCTCTTTCACCACGCGTTTCGAATGAAAAATTATTACCAACCACCACAACAATCGAAAAAATAATTTTAAATAATGATAAGACAGAAAATTCTAAGGTCAATGTATCTGACACTTCAAAAGACGCGCCTTCAGAACCAAATCAACAAATATCAGAAAAAGAAGAATTAAAAGTGGTAGAATCAATTAAAAACGAATTACCAAAAGACGTAAAGTATAATACTCTCTCAAATTCGAATTCTACAAACTTGGAGGAAAATTCTCCCAGTCTTGATATTCGACCGGAAATTGAATCAATTCAAGCAAAAAATAATCAAGAAACAGAGACTGATAACATAGACTCAAATGTTCCAGACGTAGCATTAAAATCTATAGAAAAAGATGATGATGAATCATTAAAGAATTCACATGCTGTAATTGAAAAAGAGGATAGTCATAGTCTATCGATTAAACGTGACATCGAGAAGGTAATGCGAATTTATTTTCTCTTTGATAAAGTAAAAATAGTATTTACAAAATTTTTTTAATTTTCTAAAATAGGGTGTTATAACTTTATCATCCGTTAACAGTGAAGTTAGTGATTTGGATCCCGAAATAATAAAGCTTGATCAAATCCCAAAGGTGAAAAAAGTTATACGACGCGAATTGATTTTTCCAAAATTATTAAATTTATTTATTGGTTGAATTGTACAACAGTTTGAGCCTTTGATAAAACCAAATCTTGAAAATAGCGGGTACTCCTTTAGTAACCTTTGGGGAGGATCAAGTGCATCCGCTTCGGCAGTAGACTCGGACACTGAATGTTTGTCAGATTGATTATTTCTTGAGTCTTTGTATTGGTCCTTTGTTTATTCTCTTGGTTAAAATTGATTTAATTAGCATTTTTTAGACATGAATCGATGTTCAAAATTGCGTCACTCTTTCAGTCACCTATGCGTCGATATGCCGAAGAGATTTGTGAGGACCAGGTAAGGGGTGCGTAATTTTATGGAATTACTTTCGCTTTATCTATTTATCTTTAAATAAAAATATATTTATAATGGAATCGATTTTCTAGAGAGTGATTATCGATACAGTAAAATCTGTTGATGAATACTGTGCACAAATCAGCCAGTCAATGTTCGCTGCGCAATTACAAGCAAAAACTAATTTAGAGCAAATTAGTATTGGTATGCAAGACTTGTTATTATTTTTGTAATTCTGGACAGAAAATTGCAATTTAATTTAAAAAAACACAATTTTCAGTCAATAGTCTTATGAAACAAGTAGAAAAGACTCACGTGCACATCCACGACACATTTCAGACACTCAATAAACTCGATAAGTTATTATCTGAAGATATGCAATTAGGTAGCACAACGGCAACCGAGCGATGGCCAACAATACATAAACTTTTTGCAAAGACAAGGCCAAGGCCGCCGCAACATGGTGGCTCGTTTCAATTCGAGACTAAAAGGTTGTCATTACAACAACGTAGAACATATCCGAGTGCTGTTGCTGTCACTTTTGACACTGTACTTAGTGCTAGACATCAAGATGGATCACTGCCCGATTCTTTGATACCAGAAAAGCAACAACAACCAGTTGTAATCAACGATGCACCATCGTCATTACCACAACAGCGTCAGGAATCAGAGAATACATCGGAACAGGTTACGACAGCATCGGCTTATTCATCTTCACCGTGGTCGATTAGTCTGTCTCCAATTCGTGAAGGTCTCAAACGAGTAGGAAGTAGTACGGGAATAGATACTTTACTATGGTCTTCATCTCCTGCACCCGCTCAAAATTCTAATTCAGGACTTTTATTATCGAAACCTCCTACTACAAGTACATTTACAACGTCCCAATCATCTGCTGGTATTAGCAATAGCAACAGCAGCATCAACAGTAAGGATAGAAGTACAAGTAACTTGAATTCGTCGTCGTCGTCGACGTCATCGTCATCATCTGCTTCTGTGTCTTTGCTTACTGCTATGCTACGAAGATCAACAAATCTTCATGATACAGAAGATCGAAAGAAAATGAAATTATCTTCAAAAGATTCCAAAGAAAACTTAACTCCGGGTATAATAGAAAATGAAGCAACAAGTACTGTTTCTAGTTCCGCTACTGACTTGATTCCGCCTACTCATCATAGTCGAACACCATCCGAATCTTCAAATATATCAAATAACTCATCTGTTTGTGATGAGATTTATATGAAATCCACTATTAATAAATCACCGATATAAAACTCGAGTATTACTAAAATAACAGCTTCAAGAGCCGAAGATTCAACATTTATTGATAAAAGTCATTCATAATAAGCAAGATTTTCTGGATTATCTTTTTAAATATTTTATATATATACTTTTACGTTATCTAATTTAATGCATTTAATTAATCAAAAATTAATAAAGTTTATAATATACATGCTAATTATACCGATGAATTAGTAGTGTGCACTGACGAATTTACGTTTAACAAAATATTTATTCGACGTTTTCGTCATCTATAATGAAACCCAATAATCCCAAATAGGTATTCATTCGTTTATTGATTTTTTAGCAAAAGTTTTCCAGAAACTTTTGCTGCCAGCTTTAATAAATCAAATACACAAATAAGTTAACCTAACAAGATTTCATTCAGGCGGTGGTGAAGCCCAAGACTGATTATAATGCGGAGCCAAAATATCCTTAATCTTATCAAGTAGTTGTGTTTGCATTATAGTATTCTCATTAAGCTTGGGCGATTCAATTTCGTGCAACCACGCCACTGATTCTTCTACCTCCTGATTATTTGAAAATCCGATAACAGTAGTCTCTACCTCATCATACCCCAATGAAAACTGCACTGCCAATTTAGAAATATTTTGCCGATATTCATTAGTTGCGATCTCTGCACATTTTTTAACAGCTTCTTTTAGTTCCGTGGATGCTGGATGCCAATTTGGTGGAGGCTTATTACGTAATAGACCCATGCTTAATGGTGAAGCATTCAACACGTATTTAACTTCTGCTTCTTTACGAAATTTCTGAATGTAGTTGACAAGTAATGTGCTTTGTAGTGTGTAGTGACAATATGAGAGGATGATGTCTATAGGTTGGTGACGATCGTGTTGAATTTTGGCAATTTTAAGCAATACGTCAAGTGGATAACCTTTTCAAAATTTAGCACATATCGATATAAATTAAATTATCCTTTTATGGTAGATGACACGCATTCTTTGCTTACCACTTATCCCTACATATCGAATTTTCTTTTTTTTCTTTTTCAAGAGTAAAAAATTATTGGGATAAGAAATTAAAAATAATTAATAGAATAATTGATGAATTTACCTTCAATTCAAATAATTTCGACAGAGCACCATTAATGCCAACCACATCCTCCACATCGACAAACTCCACATCATGTGCAAACACAATATCCAAATACTCCGTCTTCAATCGCGCCAAACTATCATTCACGCTCTTTTCCACGCGTTCAGATGAATAATCAAAATCACCTTTCAGGGGACCGTAGCGACCTACTTTGGTAGCAATGTAGTATGTATTTCGTGGATATTTATGACCCAGTGCGTGTAATGCGTCGCCTAGTATTATTTCGCTGTCACCATAGTATGGACTTGTGTCGAAGCCGTTTATGCCTAGAGTGGATTAATTAATTATTCAAAAAAAAAGAACGAGTATTATTTTTAATGGAAGCTTTCGTATTGGCACATATAACGAGTGAATTTTATGTAATTCGTACCTAGTTCAAAGGCCCGTTGTACGGCTCGTAATGGCCAGTCTCCTTCTAAAGAACCATAAAAGCCACTGAATGGTCCACCACCGAACATTAGTTTTGTCAACTCTAACTTTTCTTGGTTGACGACCTATGTAATGAAGTTTTTGAGTGGACTAAATCATCGTTTTGATTCAAGTTGAACATCAAACCTTGTGTTCAGACAATGGCTTCAAGTACATTGTACAATTTGTTTGTGAGACTTCCAACGTTATTATAAATATCGATATTTTAAATATCGATATCGAATTTATCAAGCATACATATATCACGTGTTTGTGACTCGAGAATGATTGTAAGATTAGATTTTAATCAAAATACTTTCGTTTCATTCGAAAATGAGTACACCTAAACAGAAAACAACAGAAAGAGTCTCTGCAAGCTCTTCACGAAACAGGGTATTTATAAATTAATTCAGTACTCATTTGAAATTCAATCCTAATTACAGTATCTATGAAATTCAATAGGATGGTCAATTCAATCACGCACATTTACGCAATACAAAACATTTAGAGTTTCTTGATAAATGGGGGAATGATCGATTACCAAATGACGGTAGATATAAATTAAATTTTATTTTCTTGGTTGAGCATTACTAAATTTGCGATAAACAGAAATTGCAGTGCCGTTAAAGTATCAACCTTCCAGCTCCGACGATAACGATGATGGTAAGCAATTTCTCTCTAAACACAAAGCGGATCAAGTAAAAAAAAAATGTGCATTAAACTTGATTTTTTAAATATCGCACTCATATTCTTTCTAAAAAAAGCCAATTTAATTGCTGAACAACTTCAAACAGCGCGAAAATGGAATGATTTAGCGTTGAATTTCTTGAATGATGAACATCAAAGACAACCAAATACT
Organism: Ambispora gerdemannii; assembly: GCA_910591945.1. NCBI lineage: Eukaryota > Fungi > Glomeromycota > Glomeromycetes > Archaeosporales > Ambisporaceae > Ambispora > Ambispora gerdemannii. The sequence goes on from CAJVPL010000050.1 coordinate 37,551, forward strand.
CATGGGCATCATCAACATCATCCACAACAGTCACAACAAATTCATTAAATAGAATATTTCAAACAAGGGGGAATAATAAGTTGTTTTTTTATTCTTATGAAATTGCATTGTAAACCTTTCTCAATCTATCAATGTCAACTCTGATCCAAGTTACTGGACAGCGATTATAATTTTCTACATAGTTGTATACACATTTATAGCAAAATACATAGCCAGATGGGAGTGCAGTTGGATTATTTAGTGGATTTGAACATATTGGGCAAGTATTTGGAATATTGGGAACCGGAAGTCCACGGGGATCCGGCTAGAATAACAAACGATATGCAATTTTAATAATAGATGTTAATAAATAAAGTATTATTATGATAAATACCAATAGTTTTTCAGGTGGAGGAACTTCAATTTCGCTGTCACCGCCTGGTTTACGCGTAAATTCGCTAGAATACCACCATTCCAAAAATTTATAAAAGAATATCGACATTGGCAGTAGTATTTTCAAGAAGTCAAAACCACGCGACAAGATTGTGTATAAGAAATTAGCTCCTGCTTGGAAACGCGTTGTTGGCACACGGGGGATATTTTCACTTATAATTTTTCTTTGGGTATACTCACGCTGGATTAAAAAAACCAGGAATGAGTGTAAGGAGCCAATTCAAAAAGATTGTTAGTGAAGAAATTAACACATACATAATCTTGAACACTCATCCTACGAATTTCTATTCCCAGAAAATGTAGCCAAGGAGTATAATAGCGAGTTTTTTCATACAAGTATGCAATATTATATGCCAGAATGGAAATATTATAGAAACTATTAATCCAAGGGTAAATATCACTGAAGAAATTTCGAAGTATGTAACGCGTTTTTTCAGCGAGGGTCAACTAATTAAAAAAAATAATTATTTTTTCGTTCTTATATTCAAATTACTATGAATTCAAATTTGCATACTCGATGGTAGTTCACGTCTTCCCTTAGTGATGTTCTGCTGCTTCCTAAATATCGCACCCCAGCACCTCCACTAACTGATTCATAGTAATCATCTAGTTTAGTCTTTATATATGAAATGCCGATCTAAAATATGATATTCAACAATATATAATGATAAAGAATTATGAATTAATAAATTTGATGAAAAGTTCTGTATTCAATATATACCAATGCTAATAAGGAACGCCATATATCACGATCTCGAAGCTTTTCAAGTTCTTTACTTGAACTCTCGCCCAAGTTCATAGTTGTTCGAAGACTACGTATTCTTTTCAGTCCATAAAAGTTTTCCGTGAAAGAGGCACCTAAAATTAGTAATCTTAAATTATAATATGGAACTTAAATTTAGAATGCTCAAGATATTAGCTTTTACCCCATTCTTTTAAATAATGTCTCTCAATAAAAAGCAATATAATTGCATAGACCTCGTCGAGCCTATTAACTATGCGCAAAAGATATCTTGGATATCGTTGAGCGTAAACCTGTTCTCATAGAAATTATATGAGTTTGAAATTATTTAAAAAGGGCCACAAAAACTTAGGTAGAGGCTTACAGACAAAATATATCTAATAGCAGGCTGTAGCAGCTCGTGCATTTTCTCTTGCGCGATCAGTTCAAAAAGTGAAGGGCGATATATATCGGCATTTGAGCCGAGGTCGCTCATGAACTCCATGTTTGCCAAAAAAATTAAAGTATGCAACGTGAATATCGAGATTAAATGTAAAAAATCACATGCTGTGAATCTGATTTGTGATTTAAAGTCGCGTTTCGTTTCAATAGAAATACGTGTCTTTAAATTTATTTCGCTACCTTTTATATCCGCTACTTTTTCATTAGTCTTCAATTACTTCATGAAATATTATGCAAAACGAGATTGAAGAACGTTTAAAGCTTAGTTCTTACGGAGAAGGTTCTCCTAGGAAGGGATGGCTTTACAATATGGGCCCGGTTAGTAGTTTCCTTGTTCTTTTGCGCGGTTTTTTTTTTGTTTGGCTAACCTTCTTTTACAATAAAGACTCATATTATAGACCCAAAGAAACGCGTATCTTTGTCTGGATTGGATCTTTATTTCTTGCAGGAAGATTTAACTCCATTCAAATCCACCATTATGTATAGTCCATACTTCTACGTTGGCTGCAAAGTATTATCAAACAATATTTTTAATATACACAACCATATCTTTTAAGAATTCTACAAGCAAAGATAGTTTTAACTTTTTGTAAGTTATATAGGATGGAACTCATGACAGAGTCCGAGAATACTTGACCGCAAGATTCAAAGAAATACGTCGAATTGAGGAAGAGACTAGGAAACAAGATCTTCAAAAGGTTAGTATTGAACATATTTTCTTATATCAAACACTAGCAATATATTAAATTTCGATTAAATTTATTCTTAAGCCAAATCATCTTTTAAATCCATCGGTCAAATATTTGAAACTATTATTTAACAATGAGAAAGACTTAGTGGAAGTTCGTAAATACATTCTGCCTGCAGTTAGAGAGAACCAAAAATTGGCTGCTTCGAATATCAATCTCGACTACAGCAAAAGGTAGCTTATGTTTAAAACGATACAAGTGCATTTTGTCCAATATTTCTCTAAATTTGTTTTTGGATCTTATAACGAAAAATAGGAAAAATACAAGAATCGATGAATATGAAAAGATCTCATATATGAATGACATACGTGAATATGATGTTCCTTATTATCATCGGGTCGCCATCGATAAAGGTAATAAATAATGGTAAATATCTCTTATTTTTTCTTTCACTGAAAATTTCTGATTCAATTTAGGTATTAGAGTTGGTCGTTGGTATACAGTCCGAGCAAAGCCGAGTTATGAGGGACCTCAAATTAGTTTGACCTTGCAAGAGGATATGCTTGAAAACCCAGAAGTTGTTGTTCTTGCCTTTGATATTGAGACTTATAAAGATCCGCTTAAATTTCCCGACTCATCTAAAGACCCTATAATGATGATATCTTATATGATTGATGGCGATGTAGGATTTTTTGCTCATGTGGTTTATTATCAATTTTTCATTAGAAATAATTGTTTTCTGTTGCGTTTTAAAGGGTTATTTGATTACTAATCGAGAAATAATCGCCGAAGATATTGAAGATTTTGAGTATGTCTCGAAACCAGAATTCGCATCAAAATTCCATATATATAATGAAGCCAATGAGGTTTTTATCGCTTATTACTATTATCACGACTGAATTGCTTTATAATAATATATTAGCTAATGATTCTGTAATATTCACGCAGGTGTCACTGATCAGACGTTTTTTTCAGCACATCAATCGTGTAAAGCCTCATGTAATAGTAACCTATAATGGTGACTATTTTGATTGGCCTTTCGTCGCAGAACGAGCAGCATCGCACAATATTAATATTTACTATGTAAGTATTGTATGTTTAAATGAATGTTTATGATTTGGCATTTTTTTTAAATGCTATTTGTGAATTTATAGGAAATCGGATTTACAAAAGTCGAGGCAGGAAATGACAGTTATTATCATAGCAAGCATTGCCTACACATGGATTGTTTTAATTGGGTTCAGAGAGATAGTTATCTTCCTGCTGGTAGTCAAGGTCTGAAAGCAGTCACAAAGGTCAAATTAGGGTATGATCCTCTTGAATTAGATCCCGAAGATATGGTCCCGTAAGTTCATAATACTTTTGTTCTTGATTTTTGAACCGAATAGTAATATTTAATTGACGTCATTTTTGCCATTAAGAGCTGCATTTGAACGACCACAAGAATTGGCACAATATTCCGTTTCTGATGCAGTTGCTACGTATTATCTTTATATGGAGCATATCCATAGTTTCATATTTTCACTAGGTAACCTGATCCCTCTCAATCCTGATGATGTACTACGTAAAGGTTCAGGCACATTATGCGAACTTTTGCTCATGGTAAATATTTCATCTGTTCAATCTGATTTATTATTATAAAATTGTCTTTCAATCTGGACTATAAGACTAATTCTTTATACGAATGATTTAAGGCGGAAGCGTATCGTGCTAATATATTGTTCCCAAATAAACATACAGATGAATTGGAAAAGTGGGACAATGCAAGGTTTCTGGATTCTGAGACTTATGTTGGTGGTCACGTTGAGGCTTTGGAAGCTGGTGTATTTCGATCAGATATCCCAATTGAATTTAAAATTGATCATGATTCCATCCAAAAGGTAAATAAGATTACAATTTTTATTTGCCTGTTAAATTGGTTCATTTTCTCACTTATATCAGCTTATCGAGAATGTAGATGATGTCCTGAAGTTCGGTTTAGATTCTGAGGAAAGAGGTGAAGATTTAATTTCAGATATTATCAATTATACTCAAGTAAGAGTTAGCTTATATTTTTTGATTTCAATGTATATTGCTATTCCCGTTTCCGATATTCACTCAGTAACACTCGTGTGATCAGGTCCGAGAACAAATAATCGGATCTTTACAAAATCTTCAAGAAAAGTCACTGCATGAGACTAGCCTTATTATGACGCCAGCAATATATCATTTCGATGTGGGCGCTATGTACCCCAATATTATTTTAACAAATCGTTTACAACCCGATGCAATCCGTGCTAAGACCAAAAACAATTTGTGCAATCATAAAGTATCTGGCATATCTTGTGATCGACCTATGAATTGGACTTGGCGTGGCGAAGTCTTTTCACTGAACAAAGATGAAATAGAACATTGCCGAAGTTTACTCAAATTAAAAACATACGAGAATGTTAAACACGCTGATTTATCATCAGAGAAGCAAAACGAGATAATAAAGAAAAGCTCCAACAAATTCTCTGATTTATCACCATACAAACAAGCCGAGCTAATAAAGAACAGTAATATCAAATATTCTGATCTATCAACAGAAAAACAAGTCGATCTATTAAAGAAACGGGTCCAAGAATATGGCCGGGCTATTGGGCGCACAGTCAAAACTACGATACTCGAAGATAGGGAAGTGATTGTATGCCAACGCGAAAATCCTTTTTATGTTAACACTGTCAGAAATTTTCGCGATGAACGGTACAAATACAAGCGTCTGTTGAAGGATTGGAAGAAAAAATTGGAAATCGCAAAGCGTTCTGATGAATTCAAAATTGCAAAAAATCGGGTTGTCCTGTTCGATTCATTACAGATCGCTCATAAATGCATCTTGAATTCTTTTTACGGCTATGTTATGAGGAAAGGCTCTCGTTGGTATTCAATGGAAATGGCTGGTGTAGTGTGTTTAATTGGTGCAAAGATAATTCAAATGGCTAAACAATGGGTGGAAACTGTAGGACGACCCTTGGAATTAGATACGGATGGAATATGGTGCATGCTTCCTTCAACTTTTCCACAACAAATAACCTTTACTTTAACCAGTAATAAATCTATTACTTTGTCTTATCCTTGTGTCGTACTCAATTATTTAGTGAGAAGAGATTTCACCAATCATCAGTATTGCGATATGAATAGTAAAACCGGAAAATATGAAATGCACAATGAAAATTCTATTCTATTTGAACCTGATGGACCATACCGTGCAATGATATTACCGGCAAGTGAAAAAGCGGATAAAAAGCTGAAAAAAAGATATGCAGTATTTAACGATGCTGGGAAACTGGTTGAATTAAAAGGGTTTGAGGTGAAACGTCGTGGCGAATTAAAGCTGATAAAGATTTTCCAAGAAAGTATATTTCCTCTTTATCTTAAAGGAACAAGTCTCGAACAAAGCTATGAAGCTGTTGTAAAGGTTGCAAATAGTTGGCTTGATCTACTTGAAAACAAAGGAGATGGAATGAACGAGGCAGAACTGATTGAATTAATTTGCGAAGGCAAGAACATGTCGCGCACGTTAGAAGACTATGGGAATGCAAAGTCAACTCAAATTACGACTGCTAAGCGTCTTAAGGAATTTCTTGGTGCAGAAATGGTACAAGAAAAGGGATTAGCTTGTAGATTTATTATTGGGGCAAAACCAAGTGGTCTTGATGTCAGTCAAAGAGCGATTCCAATCGCAATCTTTTCTGCAGATCTCCCGGTAAAGCAACATTTTTTGAGAAAATGGTTGAATGATCCTGGTATTCAGAGTGTCGATATACCTGATATCGTGGATTGGGGGTATTATTCGGAAAGATTAAAGCGCGTGATTCAAAAACAAATCTCGATCCCAGCTGCTATGCAAGGATTGCAGAATCCTATTCCAAGGGTTCCACCTCCAAAATGGCTTATAGATCAAGAAAAAGCAAAGAACAATAATCAACGTCATATTGACGAGATGTTTATAAAATTGGCAAAAGATTCTGTCGGAAGAGAGAACAAAATTGCTTTATCTCGTCCAGATGATTCCAATAATATGGAAATCGCAGATGAATCAGATACCATTAATGCGATGGAAATTGATGAAAACGTTGCTGAGGCTTCTTCCCGCAAGCGGAAAAGTCCCATAAAAATAAATAAAAATTCAAAGAGAACTAAATCTCAAAATGATACAATTCAACTGGACGATGATGAAAATGAAGATAACGTTTCTCAAGAAGAGGCAAATGAAGAGACAAATGAAGAGACAAATGGACAGAACAAAAAAACACCACGAAATAAAACTAAAAGATCCAGAAAATTGCAAAATCAACCGCTTATCACCTCTCAGTTTGGATTAGATTCAAGTTGTCCAAACGATATCATCATTTTTCAAATCATTCCCACAAACATTACGGGTGAATTGCGTGTCTTTGCATTTTCAAGAAATCAGCTATACCCGATAACTCTCACGGTGCCACGTATACTTTATGCTAATTCACGTAAATCAGAACTAGCAGATAATATAAAAGCTATGTGCGATCAAGTTATTAAAGTCAAACGTACTTTACCTGGATCACGCGTGCTTTATCATCTCTTTGAATTATTCATTAAAGAAAAAGACTTTGAAAAGAATCTTGGTATTTTAATGAGGGACAATAGTTTAGAGGGTGTTTACGAATCGAAAACACCTTTGACACAAAGAGTTATCAATAAATTAGGATTCTTGTGCATTGCTAATGCTAAAGGACAAAGTCTGCTTAATAGCAGATGCAATCTCATGGATATTAATGTATCAAAAAGCAAAAATCCCAGTATTCCGCTTGATAAGTTCTCTTACTTATATCTTATACATATTGTAACTGAATATGGCGTTATTTGGGCATTGTTTCACTCTAAAAGAGTCGAGGCGCAATTTTTTATTCTTAATAAGCATTCAAATCAAATAATCACAGATCTTACAATAGAACATACTTATGAAAAAATCTGGAAAGATATCATCGAAGAGAAAAAAGTCATCTTAGAGTACAAACCATCTTTAACAGTATTTAAAAGAAATTATCGCGACCATGATGACGTTTTTAGAGATATTTCACATGAACTGCGACAATTCCATGGACCAACACTTATGATTATTCAATCCAAAAACAATAAACCTTTAGGCAGAGAAAAGATCACGCAATTTCCGATTATTTTCATGTATCCTCCGAAATTGATTCAGAAGCAATTGAATCCATTAGATTGGCAAAGAAAGGTCGTTGAGGCAATATGTCATAATTATTTTGAAGTTGGGTCCTGGATCAGCCATCGAATTGATATTGCCAAATACACGAATATTCCTGTATGCAATCTTCCAAAAGATTGGCAATTGTATGCGATGGACGTCCAGTTTTCAAGGCATCTTCAGAATAATGGACAACTTTTATGGTGGTCGGCGTCTGGTGAACCAGATTATGGGGGACATGAATTTGATAAAAATTCATATGTTATGGACATTTATTCTGCTACTGAATTCAATAACCCTGGCTATTATAAGACGATATGCCTCGAAATGAAGGTTCACGATCTGTTGTTCAATGCAATATTGAAGTATGAAAAAATTTCGATGCCCGAAATGCCTGATTCTTTAAAAAGTCTAAAGATTATGGTTAAGCAATGGCATTTTGATGCTTTAACACAGGGTAAAGAATCGCTTGACAAAGAAATGAAGGATCATTTTCATCGTTGGCTTAGTTCTCCTGAAGCTAATATGTATGATCCGCGTCTTAGTGGAGCTGTGAAAAGATTGATGACCAATGTTCTTTGGGAATTATATAATAAACTTGGAAAGGTGATCTATATTGATTTTGGAAGAATAATAGTAGACACTACAAAGCCTAAAAGTACCACCCAAGAAATCAGCGAACACTTTAATATTATTAAAAGTGAAATATCAAACACTGATCGTCTTCAGACATTAAAGCTTCAGCCTAATAAATTATGGACACAACTTTTATGGGAAGACTCTTCAAATTATGGAGGGCTCTGCATGAGCGAAGGCAAAAAAAAGGAAATTCAGATGTCATGGAATATGGCGAGTTATCTGCCTAAAGATTTGGTCGGTCCTTTCGAAAATACTATAAGATTTTTTATCATTAAAACGTCTGATTTTTTGATGAAAAAAAATTTTAACCTCGACAATGGATTTGAAGATGATGAAACCTTGGATATGTATAAAGATATCTTTATCGAAACCATCAACAAGATAAAGCAAATACTTTCGGCTATAAAGTGTCAAGAAATTAAAGGGGTAGTCTATAAATTCCCGGAACTTCCTGGATCGGTATATCGAAAAAACAATGCCGCACTTGAATTTCTCAAATACACATTTCGAATCTTTAAATTGGACCCCGAACTTGAAGAGTCAGCAGAAGACGAAAAGCAAAATTTGATGAAATTCATTGAAATTAGCCCATTTAGTAAGTTTGCCAAATTTATGAATCCGGCTGGATCATTAAAGATACCGATTTCTTGCTATGAGTGCGGATTCATGCGTGATGTTGATCTTTGTCGTGAAGATTATTCGGGATGTACTTGCAAAAAATCATATAACAAAGATATATTTGAGGAGAATTTAGTTGCATGGGTGGAGCGTCGTATAATGGCATTTCAGTTGGGAGATTTAAGATGTGTTCATTGTAGAAGGCCAATTAAAGATCTTCAGGATAATTGTGATTGTGGTAATGCTTACAAGATGGAACAGGATCGCAATGGGTTAATGGAACAATTACATATTCTTTCTGAAATATCTAAGCTTAATAACATGATTTTATTGAACGAAATTGTGGGTAGAACTCTTAAATTTTCTTTTTGTCGTTAATTAAATTTATGCGACTCATGTAATATTACCATGTGCAAGTCTCACTTGTAGAAAATTTAATAATCCAATTTCTTTGCTCCAAGTAAAAACTCCCATCCTCAAATTCTTATTTAAAAGAATTAAGTGGAGTAGTTCATTTTCCTTAATAATTCGTCGTTTTTGATTAGATTTATTTCTTGTCACTATTATCGGCTTTAGTACCCAAAAAAAAAAGAAGCAGCCAAAATTACCAGATAAATGCCCTAATTTAGAGAAACGAAGTGTGAAGTTTAATAACCCTACGAAATCCAAACATAAAAAATAACATAAAAAACAATTTTTTTTATTTCTCAGTAAAGAAACGGTTCAAAGAATCAGAATGTGGCGTGGCCTGTTAAACATTATATCGAAAGGAAAATCAGTACTTTGGGATTATTTCTCAATCGAGAAGAATTGGAAGGCAACACTAACACTAACGCTAAATTCTATGCTGTAAAAATAAAAAAGGAATATTCTCGGTAGTTCAAATGCGGCCGTGGTGATTAATTGACGGTGTAGTTATTGATTTAAGACTGTTATATTCGTAATCAACGGATGGGAATCTGGTGTCGTATAACTTTTCCTCCTGGTAATATTTCTTCACAAAAAACTCTGAAACTCGTCTAAGATTCATTAATTCATTATAATCTTCCACCAGTCGTTCTTTACCATATCTTTATATTCACGCTTTGCTTCATAAATTTGCTTAAAAATTAATTCATTTTACGCTCTTCATCAATTTATAAAGCTCATTTTGATCTACTTCGTTTTGTAATGCGTTTTCTTGTTCTTGTTCTATTTCCTTAATAAATACGTTGTCATTTTCTTCTGGTTCTCTAAGGAATTGAAGTTGTTTATCTTCATCAATATTATTACTTATTATTATCATTATTGTCATTATTATCATTACTATCATTGTCATTATTATTATTATTATTATCTGTTGACAACCAAAAACATACCGATAGTGCCTCTTTTTCACTCGACGTTCCTCATGTACTCTTGAATCAAGAATTCGAAAATAGCATTATTTAGCTTGTAGTATTATTCTCTGATGTATATAAACACTTCCTCTCACCTTCTGAAGGAAGGTAAGAGTTTTTTGGTTTTTCATTTCAACTTTTACTTAAATAACAAATTCATATGGTGGCGGTAATTATCTTCTCAATGTAGAAAAGGAGACTAACGAATCAAACTAACTTAACTTTCGGAACAGAAGAAAAATTTATCAAAAGAAAAATATGGGTTAAATATTATTGGGCTTATGTTACGCCACAGGCAAAAAAATAATTCCTCGCCAAACAATAACAATGATAATGTCTCCGCGAACGAGAGGTGGAAGATAAGTTTCGGTAGTTTGGAATTGCTTCTTCGGAAAGCAAACAAAAATAAATCATTAGCGTTAGAAAATTTCCTTTTCTGGAATCGACAACGTATCCATTGGGTGTGAAGTATGTTTTTCCATTTACGTTTTATAGTGATTTAGAATTGTTTCTTCAGAAAGAAAACAGAGCAGAAATATTTAAACCAGAAGAAATAACATCAGAAAACAACTTCCCGGGGCAGCGCTGTTCGATATAATTAATCATTAGTTGCTTTTTTTGCCACACATGACTGTGGAGACGTTTGGCTGTGAAGTTTTACGTGTCACATGTTTCGAATTGTAATTATTCATCAAAAAAAGACGCCATTATGGAATGCATGACTTTCGTTACGAAATCGATATATTAAAGACAGAAAAACTTTTTATATAGTTAGGATTCAAAGTTGTAATTAGCATACCCCAAAATATATATTTGATAAAACTTTGATGTGATAAAGCAACTAAAGCTTTTTCAATTTTGTTAATACATACTTGCATAATATCGTATCCTTTTACACCTGTTTGCAAATAACAATAATATCGTTTCTTGTGTGAAATTACGAAAATGACTTTTGACCATTTGCATACGTTATTGTACTTAAAAATCAAGAGTTTTCTAACCTGGGTTCGTGATTCCCAAACTTTGATATTTTTTTCATACAGTAGCTCACGCATGAAATGGAACACGAAAAAAATAGCGAGATTCGAATACCTCACCATTGAAGAAGCATCCGCGATTAGAGGTAAGTGGAATTTATTTCTTAAATTAATAAATATCAATTGGTGCAATTTCTATTTTTAAATTATGACCAAAGTCGAAAGTCTTAAAGCTAACTATAAATCCTCATCACACACAACAATATTAACCACTTTTTTTATCCTGATGTCTCGAATTCCACATTGAAACGTACCCGAATACATGTTCTCTGACAAGAAGGATACATGGTCCAGAATCGCGGCATCAAACTAACTTCGGTCGTATCCAAAAGAAGAGACCGGGAGCTTCGATGATAAACCAAAACCCGGTCGCCCACGCACTCTTTCGGATCGTTACGAACGGAATGCCATCCGACTGATAACGTCCGGAAAATGCTCACCGCCGTCGAAGTCAAACTCCAAACTGATATAGGAGCCAACTTATTAGTGGAGAGCGTACGGTGTATATTCCGGAGAAATGGCCTACTCTCCAGAATTAAATGCAAAAAGCCACTGCTCACAAAGACACACCGAAAACGTCGGCTTTCTTGGGCGAAAAAAATACCGAGATTGGGCGATTTGCGGCTAATAATTTGGTCTGACGAAAGGAAGCGCGGGGATTATAGTTTTCTCCAAGTTTTGGATGTGAATGCTTCAGTTCCTTCCGGCTTTCTGCCTTAGTTTCCTATAGATTTATAAAAGCATCCCATATTTTCATATGCAGCAAAAAAAGCAAAGATTTGATTTGGTAATTTACTTTAGCGAAGTTACCGATAAAATCAAGTAATTTTGTGTCGTTTTCTATCGATATAGACACCTGCGTTCATTTTGCCATCTTCGCCAACTCCGTCGGCAGTCGTGCAACGATTGTGCTGCTACCTAACTTTACAGTTGACGTAATATGGCGGTTTTTTAATGATTCACCGGGCTTTTTCCAGCAATACTTTCGTCCATCCGAACTGGCTGGTACTTGCGAAAATAAAAGTAATGATGAAATGGAGACTTAAGGCTAGAAAATATGTTGAAGACATCCTTTATGAATTAGGAACGCGATGCGAATTTCACAAGTGAGTATTCTACTCCAAACTAATGACAAGCCAGTTTTGGATGAGGTGGTTTCATTACGCATGATTATTGACCTTAAATAAATTATATCCTTGCTATGTCTTAGTTAATTCATTCCTTTATGATTGACCCAGAGGACAAATTCATTCGCTCTGCGTTCACTGAGGAAGAGTTGACAGAAATTCGTAAAGATTAAATGAAAATTTGTTAGGTTTACTTTTGGCGACAATACTGGAAAAGGATCAAATTCTTTCCCAGCAAGATAATGGTACGTTTATTTCTTGCACTATTACGAAACGACTTCTAGATGTTGCAAAAGAAAGCCCCCCAAAACGTGTGGCAAGGGCTAGTATTGTGGATTTGAACCATTGAGAATTTATTCATTTTAATTAACAAATTTATTTCTAGAATTTAAACTTTATGGAAAACGACCCCAAAAACCCTTTTATTGCATCTGGAATAACCGATGAGAGCAACTTGAATGGGCTTTTTACAACACCTGACGGAAACAATTCAGATAAATCTTATCATCATCCTAGTTCGGATGAACCAGATGATGATACTTTCATTGAGATAAAAAAGAAGATAAATAATTATACCTGTCAAGTTGCTATAGAATATCAGTACTGTATTATTATAGGACTGTCCCACACTAAGTAGATATAACATCCTATCCAACCAATAAAAGAAAACATATTTCATGGTGATCCTGAAGTACATTGATTATGATGAGATTAGTGTTCCTATGAACCGAACTGAATCGGACTTTTGCCTGGATTCGAGTTCGGTTCGAAATTCGAACCGAACTCGAACCGGACTTTGGCTTGAGTTCAAGAAAGGTTCAAAGTTCGAACCAAACTCGAACTGAACTATTATACGAGTTCGAGTCTGATTCAAGTTCGATTAAAGATCGGCATATAGTATCTAAGGATGCTTGCCTAAATCCTTTCAGAAAAATATCGTCATAATTTCAATGGGTTACACACTAATTGTTAATTAGAA
>CAJVPL010000051.1:0-50749 GCA_910591945.1 Ambispora gerdemannii
ATTTTTGAAGATTTTCATATTTTCTATTATTTTTAAAAGATTCGTTAATTACGGAATTATTGAAAATAATTGTAACACTATATTTATAAGTATTTGATAATTATAAAATGATCATTTGAAATGATCATTCAGAGTGTTTGAAATAATCGTTTGCAATGATCATTTGCAATGATTATTTGCAATGATCATTTGGAATAATCATTTGCAATGATCATTCAGAGCGCTTGAGATAATCAGTTGGAATGATCATTTGGAATGATCATTTGAAGTGATCATGTGAAGTGATTATGTGAAATGATCATGTGAAGTGATCATGTGAAATGATCATTTGTGATTATGAAAATATCTAATCACAACAATATATATATATACTGAGCTTTCTAACTTATAATTTTATCAAATTAAAACTTTGCTAAAAATTAAACTTAAATTAACTAATTAGTATTATTTGAAATTAATTACATATTTTTACACTTATTAAAAATTATATAAGATTTTAATACATCAAAAATATTAATTGAAATATAGATTTATCAGTTAAAACAAAAAAATATGTGAATCAAAATCTTATATTTTATAACAAAAACAATTATAAGTTATTCTTTATTAAAAAAAAAGTTATTTCTTTGCAAATACAAATATTGAAATTTGAATAAATCAATTCTGGATTGAATTCCTTAGGTTTTTAGTTAAGTTTCATCCTATTACTATCTGAATATTTGTAAGTTAGAAAACTTTTTAATGAATTTTAAATAGGTGAAAAAATGAAGATTGTTCTTTAAAATATTACTTAATATTCAACAAGTATATGATATAAACAATATTTGCTCTTAAGGGTAAGCTTATGTATTTATAAAAAAATAAATGTCGTATCATATTGTAATTGATGTTTGCAAAGGTTAATATTGAAAATTTTCTCTTGCTTTTTGAAAATTAGTAAAATTGTATACATTCAAGATGCACACCACAAATTTGATAAAGAAATAATGCACCCGGTATTTCTCAAATCAAATGTTTACGACATCAATTCTAACCATATTGTAGCACGTTTTTTTTCAATTTCCAGAAAAGCATTGAGCTTTGGCGCAATCTTCTTCATACGATCTTGGATCTCTTTCTGGTATTCTGTCAACAACGTAAATCCGTCCACCTGAAATCGATACGCACGCGCTTTTCCATAGGTACAGTGAGATTCGTCAGACTTGCCATCGAAAACCATCACATCAACATCTGCTACTTTTTTTTTATACTCCATCATAAACCATTTCAGTTTCAGGCCGATTTCAACCAACATTGAGATGAAGTCGTTGAGTTTTTCTTCTTCTGTACGAACCGGGGATCAGGAATACCGAAAAAAATCATTTCTTTTTCAATTTGTTGTCGAGTAATTATACCGTCGTTGTTATTGTTTGCCGTGTCGTTGTCGTTGCTGCTGTTAGTGGTAAAAGTGGTGCTTGTGGTGTCTTTGGCAGTGGTGTTGGTTGGTGTTTCTTCGTCAGGCCAGGAAATATTTCCCGTTACATAGAATTCGAGAATATAACGAAATACTTAACCGTCGCGATCGAATGCATAATTATTGGTGCCTGTCATTCTCTTCATGACACTATCCTTGTACATCTGACCAAGTAACGTTTCAGGATACCGGGCTAGAGTCTGAGTAATTGTTTCATACTTAACAATAAATCACAATTTCATTAACGATGAGTTCCCAAAAACTATATTGTTATTACTAAAGATAAATTTACCTTGATACCACCAACGGTTAAAGTTACTGGTTCATCAGATTGCGGCTGTTGGTGATTCATCTTTGCTTTCTTTCTTGTGTTTAAATTAGTAGTTATATAAGGAAAGCAGATTTCTGGACTAATTGTATAAGCATTTTATCATCAATGATGAGTAAGTATAATGCGTCAAACTCGAGTTTGATTAAAGCGATTAATTATTATCCTTTACCTTTAAATCTGTTTCACAAATTTAATTTGAATTCGCAGAACTAATAATGGGGAACAAAGGAACATTAGCATGTGAATGTACGATAACTCGCATTTTAAGTTTTATAATCCATGATCTTGTTCAAGTTTGAATAGCAAGCTATTTTTTAGGAAGGAGATTGATATCCAATGCACAAAACTTTTAAGAAATCATTTTACCGCAGTGTAACAAAATTTGTTGAACTTTTTTTTATTCTGTTCGTTGGTTCGCTCAGACCATCCGTCAATACTTAATCCAGTGATGATGATGTTCATCGCATGTGCCTTGGAATTTCATCAGGTAGCGCCGTAGACAATTACAAGACATAATTTGATTGGCTGATGATCTAAACTTTTCATTACCGTATAGCGCTACCTACAGTACCCCCCGCCCCCCGAGATAGTATTCCCCCATTTTGCTGATAAGCAATTTGCAGCCAAATTTTTATAAGTAGTGTCATTCTTTATCTGGGGGGGGGTACTATTTAAGTTCAAGGGCGGGGTTTTTTGAATAAGACCGGGGGTACTATAGGCAGCGCTATACGGTAATATTAGTGTCTTTTATCAGGTGATTATGATTTTGGCTCTGACTTCCCTCAATAATCAGGTGATAAAAGACACTCCCTTACAGGTTAAGAAATCGCGGTCAGCAAGTTTTCTGATTTCTGATCTAGTTCAAACCAAAATGCTCAAGAATTGGTGGCATCAAGATAACAACAGATTTTACAGAAAGTTGTTTCTCAAAACGAAACTTTATCATAAATATCAGACAAAAGGTCCTGAAGCTAAACAGGGAAACAGATATAAAAGTAAGCAAGTAATTAGGTTTTCTTGTTTCTAGGTCATATGTCGAATTTTTGTGCTTTCGCTAATAAAGAGTCTTTGCGGTGGAGACTAGGTTTTATGCCGAACCCTTCCAACTTGTAATGTTGAGAGGGGGGAGTTCTAGGTAGTGCAAATTTGCTGAACTTCTTCACCACTAGCCAAGTTAATGTTGCTCTATGCTTGAAGTTCTTTCTTTTCTTTGAGATAACTAGGTCTTATGCCAAATCAACTTACCTCTTACTAGAAAAGAGTTTAAATTTGAACCAAGTTTTGCACACATGTTGAACTTTATCACTCTCTTAACTGTAAGAAAGTTACGATGAAATCCGCGGTTGCTTCTTGCTGGGATATTCTTACTTTACCAATTTCTCTCTACAAAAACAAAGAAACAAATTATAAAGTATTGGGCTTAGCAGGAGAAGAACGTTGATGATGTTGAGAAGCCATCTGCGAGTATGAACGAAAGATTCGAGTGATTGCGAAACGAAACTTTCACTCTTTGCAGAAAAAGTGGACAATCTGGATGTGATCACTACATTTTTCAAGAGATTGTTGAGAAAGCGAGACTTTAACGGCCTTCGATATTATGAAAATATGCTTTGTTAGTTGCTATAATCTTTTTGAGACGTCAGATTATTTTGGTGGTGTTATAAAAACCATAAATTTGCCAGGTCAAATAAAATGCACGCGATCTTAAGTCGATAATTTTCAATGCACCAGAGAGCTTTGTATTATTATAGTGAAGCGATATACTATGATCTTTTCTCAAAACTATGTTTTGAATGTGTATGGAAATCAGCCATAATTTTTGTTCAAATTGGGCACTTAATTCTGATCGTGTGTCTCTATTTTTATCATTTTTGTTATATATTATTGGTTCGAGATCATTTATTTAGACTTTGGGAACGAACATTTCAATAAAATAATTAACAAAAATATAACGGTTGACCGGCAAAAAAGAATAGACTGCAATACTATATATAGGAGACAAAAAATCATTGTGCATAAAATTAACATCAACAACCCTGCTATATATGAATCAAAATTAGGCACAGTGCAGACCAGAGTCATTCCTCTGCTCGATTCAAATAAAATTTCCATAAATCACTTTCTCGAAATACGTATAAATTGCTCTTTCGCGTGAACAAAAGAGGTAACACATCCTATTGTTTTATTGTGTTTGGTTTATAGTTTACACTTTCCAAAACTAGTCTGTCTGACTTGACCACGTGGTGATGATGGAATTTGTGCGTACGCTTGGTTGCACATTTTTGCTGAACGGAAAATCCTCTTTATTTCTGATATTGTTGAGATTTTTTTTAGTTCGTGCCTCCCTTTTTAAATGCCATTCACTTTACATACGATGCACGAGAATGATTGAGTGATAGATTTTGTCCTTTGCTTCGTAGGAAAGAAGTGAAAAAAAAAGACCAAAAGAAGGTCTGGTCTGGTCATCCATTGTTCTTTTACTCTATTACCTAAAGCACTAAAAGAATAAAGCTGCTCCCGATAGAAAACAAACATAAACATCAAAGAATAATGCATGCATCGTATTGTATAGAATAGCTAGAATCAGAAAAAACTTCAAGAGGATGCATGTAACAAACATTTTTACATAATTTAATACAATGGTTGCCATTATGGTTTTTATTATGGTTCTTCTGTATATGCCGTGTTTAACTGTGTTATATTATTATTTAACAGTATATATGTGGCAGCTTTATTTTATATTATAATTTCTTTAATTAGTTTAAATTTTTAATTTAATATAAGCTTATTATGTAAATTGTGTGTGATCGATACGTAACGTCAAAAAATTTGAAACGTGATGTGTCTGTGTGTTAAAACTATCTAGATAATGTGAAACTTCCTTTTTACGTGTCATTATCGTTGTCGTTATTGTTTTATGAAAAATGTCCGTGTGTAATGTTATTAAATAAAACATATCAATGCCAAATGCTGATATCACATATCACAAGCGTGTTATTTATACTAACTATTAAAAAACCCCCGTGTGAAAGAAATAATTGATCTTTGGGAAAATGTAAACGTTGCTCTATCGAAAAAAAAGAAAGCAAACACCAAAAAAGGGCATCTATCATATTTTTTGTCAATTGTTATCTTCTTTCATTATTTGCTCACGCGCGAAAAAAAATCACACGGAAAAATTAAATATGTATCCAAATAGTATAGCTACTACTAATTTCGGCAACAATGTGTGTTATTTTTTAACACTAACGTATTTTATGTGATCTAATTTTTATCACAAAAAATGTGATTATAAATATAAACCTAAAAGAGCTTGAACCTGAGCATTATTTTTTAGCCATGTGTCTAGTTTTTTCCTACGATATATAATTCCGGATATTTGTCGCCGCTCCTTTGTGCTGCATGCAACCACATCCTCCCTTCTCCCTCCATGCATTGCAGAAAATAAATCCCTCTTTCTAGAATCCAATCCAACAATGAGGTTGTTTTTTCCACTTTAATCCCATTCCACTATTCAGCTGGCCATCAGTCATAATACTATATGCAGAATAAGCAGTCACTTTATGAGCATGGAATGCTATTTCCACCAATTATCATAATTTTTCATGTTGTTTCCTCTAGAGACACGCTGCCTGCCTGCAAAATCAGCTGTTGAGAACAACTGAAAAAAAGTGTCGATGAATCGATGAAATAATGTCAAAGGAGCAATATTAAAGATGCGAATGTTTAAAATCATGACTTTGCGAGGGATGTTTGATTTTGAACTAAAACATTGCGTTTATTTTACAAACTCAGAGAAACATATATTCTTTCAATCCATCTCTTAATGAATTCACCTCATGCTTGAAAAAACACTAGATAAAGCCATGATTTATGGTCGCACTTAAATGTAGAGAAAATTTCGTATTTAAAAACTACTTGTAAAGAGTTCTTATAAAAAAGCAGTTATAAAAGAATACTAAAATAAATTGAACGAGATAATATTGATAGCATTTCAAATTGTGAATCATAATTATACAATTAATGATACCCATTAATGACACATCCACTTTCAAATTGAGACTGGTTTTTAAACTAGTCTCAGTTGTATATCTAAATTATTCTGTAAGTTTTATAATTCAAATAAAAAATATATGCGAAAAATATAAATTGTAAAAATTGATTTTTACAAATTTCTTGCAAAATTAGTTCTTGTATTTATAATTGAAAATGCTATTTTGAAATTTCTTGGTTTATAAATTTTTCTTGTATTTTTTATAATTATATTATTATTAATTTTTTCATAAATTCGATTATAATATAAAAAGTTGATTTTTGAAAATAATGTAATTATAACAATATTTTTATATAATACACCTATAACAAAAGTATTTAATTATAATTATTTTATAAAATTATTATTTTAAGCTGTTTGAATAAATAAATAAATATATTTTTAATTAGCAATGACATATTTGTAATATATTATATATATTATATTATTTAGCAGATTTTAATATGGAATAATAAAAGATATTATAAAATACAATATAAAATATGTTTTCTAGTAATATATTTTTCATGTTATATATTCAAAATCATATATAAACCAGAATATACTTTGGTCAAATATACTTTAATTCTGGCTAAATTTACAAATTTGATTTACAACAAATTTTATAAAGTAAAATATAACATTTTATATCATGTTTTATAATAAGTAAACAGTTTTTTATTTATATAATTTGATTATAACTTGTTAATAAATAATTTTTGTTATATATTTATTCTTTATTAAATTTGAATATTAGCAAGTTTATTATATAGATTTGACAAAGCAAAAAACATTATTTTAAAGGGGCTGTTATTAGATGAAACTCAAATAAAGGCTTTGTAATAAAGATATTGAAAATTCTAAAAATATTTGAAAAAAATTACGTTAAAAAACTTCTTAAAGATAATTCATACAAGCTCATAGCATTTTCAACATTGCTCCTTTGACATTATTCCGTCAACACTTTATTCTTATTGACACAAAAACATCTTTTCGATTATTCTCAACAGCTGATTTGCAGGCGGGCAGCATGTATCTAGAGAAAATTTCATGGAAAATTATGATAATTGGTTCCATGTTTATAAAGTGTCAACAGCAAATCGCCAATTTGCATATATAGCATTATGACTGATGGCACTAGCATAAGTGTAAATTTGAAACAACCGGCTGAATAGTGGAATGGGATTAATGCACATGATTGGATCCTGGAAGGAGGGATTGGTTCTCGCGGTGCATGAGAAGAGAAAGAAAGATGTGGTTGCATGCAGCACAAAGGAGTAACGAGACATACATCGACCATCAAAAGGCGTATAACGTCATTTCTACACGAATCACTAAAGATAACCCGAGAATCATCTGTTACCCTCCCGGTCCAGTTAAAGGATTGTTCAGAGCTGCGGCAGGTACGAAAAATCTTCAATTTTTATCACTATTTATCTTATCTGGCAGATTGTTTGGAACCGAGACACGAATGCTGCTTGGAATGAGACGCATTTTTTTCTACATGAACAAAAAACAACAGCTTCATTAATCCCAGCAGAATGTCTGTTAGTCAATGCCTTTACCAAAAGGCGAAGATGATTTGGTGTATTACACAGATAATAGCATACATGACATTATCCAAAAATGGATATATTCTTTATTAAGACGCACTTGATTTTTTGATGTAGTTTTTAATATTTACAAGTTTTTTTTATATAAGAAATTGAATATGTAAATCAAAAAGTAAAAAAAGAAAAAATATATAACAAGAGAAGATTTTATATTATTACAATTATTATTCTATTTTCTATCTTATGAATAAACTTCCATAGGTAAACTTTCAAATTCTAAAAAATAAAGTTCGATGAATGATGATTATAAATGATTTATACGCCGCTAAAGTATCCAGAATCTCTGTGTATGATAGAACTTCGGCGTTTGATTGAATCTGCTGACATTTCTTTTTCACTGACAGTGGCGGAATTTCGTCGAACTTTTATTTCGTTTATATCTTTTTCACTTGCGCTTGAATCTCGACGTTCTCTGTTAAAGTTTTGGCTTTCGCGTCTTAATCTTAATACTCGACGATTATCGATATCCGCATTTGCCTCTTGTTCTAATTTTCTTGTTGACTGACCATTTTCCATCCATTCTTGAGGAAGTGATGGTCGTTGTGATTGTCGTTCAGGTGATAGAGTTGGACTGTCAGTTATGGCACCACCTAAGATATTGTCGTCAAACGTGGATTGATATATCTTATCAAACATAAGATGTGTGGAATACACTCCATCTTCGAGTCTAGTTCCGAGTTGTTCTTCAAGATTTTTTATTTTTTCTTCATATGTAAAGGTGGTCATCTTTCCGGCTTCTCGCATGAGAATCAATTTCTGTCTTAGATCAGCAAGGATTTTTTCATAGTGTTGTTCCTTTACCTCATGAGACCATTCTTTTGTGCGAAGACCAACAACATCTTCCAAGTATGATTCGAGTAACGTCTGTTGCTCAAATGGATCGAGGTCCTTCATAATTTTTATTGCTGCCCCGAAACCGTTTTCGTACTGGATTCCTTCGGGTTTATAATTTCCAACGTTATCATGAATTGCTCGAATTTGTGCAGATATAAGTGAGATTTCTTGTTGGAGTAGTTCAATCTCGCCATCCAATTTTGAAGCTCGTTCATTTTGCACAATCAAGTCAAGATTTCCGTAAACTTCCAAATATTCTTTGTCAATATGTTCCCTTTCATTTCGTCGTGTTTGTTGTTTATGCACAAGTTCTTCTTTTTTTCGATATAATTCATCGAGCAATTGCGATGATCCTTTAGTATATACAAATTGATCAAGTGCTTGATCGATACTCCTTCGTTTTTCTTTGGCAATTAAAAATAATTCCGAATGAATATCATCTTTGGGAACAGGGACGACTTTGTTTGGTCGTTTTCCTCGAAATACTTTGGCGATGGCCTTTGGCGTGGAAGTGCGTTTTAGTAAGAGCATAACAGCTTTTAGCTTATTGTTGATTTGCAACACTTCTCTGTTTCGTTTTTCGAGAACAAGTCTTTGTGATTCATGCGCTCTTTCTATTCGTTTCCGTTCTTTTTGAGCTACTTTTTCTTTTCTTCGGAGATTTTCGATTTCTCTGTCTTTTCTTTCTGTCATTTCTCTGATTTTGTCAGCGTCATCTTTGAAGCTTTTCCCCATTCTTATCTTTTCAGCCTTAAGCTGTTCTAATTGTCCTTTCATGCTTTTGACCGCCGAATCATTCTGTGATTTTGTGAGTTGATGAGCGTGATTTGAAGCATGATATTTCTTGTTCAAATCAAGTAATTCAATACTCAATTTCTTCAGTTTGTGTTCGTAGTGCATCTTCATTTCTTGAATTACTGATGCTTTGTCGCGAGTGCTGATACTGCCCCCGCCGCCACGTTTCAAAGCTGCATCTCTTTCGCGTTCCAGAGAAACGATATTATCTCTCATCGCAATTATTTGCTCCTCATAATATTGATTCATTGCAGTTATCCTGTTGTCATAATGAATACGCATTGCAGTAAATTCTTCTTCTGCTCGTTCTAACTGAGATACCAATTGTTCTTTAACTTCTATATCAGCTTGTATTTGGTGCAACATACGCTGCAGAGTTATGGCATTTTGTTGCTGCGAAGAGTTACCTGTACTATTTTGAGATGATGATTTTGTGGAGTGTGGTGAAATTTGTTGATCAGAGAAACTTACAGACCGACTGGAGCCAGAAGAGCGTCGAACAGGTTGTGGTGGGGTAGATTCTTCCCATGCTGGAACTTCAATCGTTTGAACGTCGCTGAACGAAACGCTTCCAGATCGTCGTTTTTCGGGTGGAGTATTGGGTTTGATCATTTGATCAATATAACTTTCGCTTTTTGTTGACGATGGAGTATTGATCAATCGACTTAAAAGAGGATCTTCAGGTTTTGATCCACCATTTTTCAGGAACAACAGTCCTTGTTTTATTTGTTCTCTTGCTTGCTCAATAGTGTCTCTTGCAGTACGTCTTAATCTTCGTGGCGTCTCAGTATTTTCTTTGTTATTTGCCGCGTCATGAGAGCTTTCAGGGGCTTCCGAGTTTCCTTCGTCGTGTCCATTATAATAATTATCATGATGTCCTTCTTCCCGAAGATTTTCATGATACCTTGATCCTTCACCGGCGTCATCGTCCGCAAAGGTTATATGATGATTGTTATTGTTAGTAACATTGTTTAAGGAAGTTTTTCGTGGACTTGACGTGCCAGCACCGTGGTTGTTATTAAGCGAAGTTTTACGCGGACTTGACAAACCGGTTCGCGGCATTTTCGTATATGAGCCAGATTCTTCTTCGAATAATTTAATTTCGGCTGCGAAAGCGTCTCTTTCTGCACAAACAGTGTGCATCTCGGCTTCAAGTTTACAACGCTTTAATTTCTCTTGGCCCGCTATACCTCGCAGTTCTTTTATTTGTTCTTCATATTCGTGTTTCACTGTCTCATCAACTCCACCCGCTCGAAGATTCGTGATTTCTGCTTCCAATTTAGCAAGTTTTTGGCGGAGTTGGATGACTTCAGCCGAGGATTCGCCGTATTCTTCGTTCACAGTGATTAAATTTTTGATATTACGGGCACGGTTGGCGTATTTAAGTGTGTTTAAGGATTCACAGAAACTCGTATCAGCCGGTGAAATACATGCTAACATTAACGTATGGCTGTTTCCACCCAATGAATCCTGTAATAAACGAGTCAATTTCGAGTCTCGATAAGGTACGTGGATAGCCTTTTTCGATTCATCGCCAAGGGCACTAATAACATTGCCCAAAGCTAAGAGACCACCATTAATTGCGATTCCTTCTTTGGCTCGGTCGCCGGTAGCCTTGGTTCTCTTCATTCGTTCGGATCCCGCTAAATCAACAAAGTTAAATTTCGACGTGATTTTTGTAGTGCGTGCTTTCTTTTTGCTTTTCTTTGAGGTAGATGGTTGATCTTCGGAGGCAAGTGCTGGATTATTTTCTTTATCAGCCTCTGGATCCTCAACTCGTGATTGATGTAAGATGACAGTGAAGATTGCATGGGACCGTGATGAGACTGCATTCATTGCTGTTGATGCGACTGTTCGGTGTCCTGAACCTTTTTGTAATTGTCTAACGGCAAAAATAGAAAGTTAGAAGTCAATTTTGTATGAATTAATTCGGTAATCTAATAAAAACTCACCCTAATAATTCTTCGGGAGAAGAGACAGTGACTTCCTTGACACCGAGCCAATATATCCGGCCATTAGAATCTTCACGGATATGTATCGTGTCACTCTTATTTCCTTTTTTATGATTTTCGTGACTAGCGGGATTTAATAAATCAATTAAATCTTCATTATATAATTCGAGAAATGAGACGGCCACTTCATATTTGAATGTTGGGTCTAGTGCTTGTCGAGCTTCCAATTCTCGGAACAAGTAAGTTATCGCTCGTGGTACTATGCCTAAATGTTTGTGTGGGGCGTCATAATGAAAAATAATTTAGTTAATTTAGTTAATAAAGATGTACACAATGGGAATTAAATGTGTGACCTGAAAAAAGGGGTTATGTGATATGCAGGTCGCAGCATGAACAAAAATAGAAATGACGTGTTTGTTACCTTGATGTTCAGGCGTGATACTTGAACCGTCGATTGCAGTGCCCATACTGTAAGTTTTGCCGCTCCCGGTTTGTCTGCATGATAGAAATAATAGAGTTAGATTTATGCTATGGCTAGTTCACCATTTATAGGAAGACAAATAGGTTATAGTTAAAGCTACTTACCCATATGCTAATATTGTGGTGTTGAATCTAATGATTGGAAATTATTAAGATAGAATATTAGCATGCGTGCTTGTGTATTTCAAGTGAAGAAAATCATTTTTTATGGGAATTAACGACGGCGGCGATAATGGGGATAAGAGATGAGATAGAAATTCAAAATTAAATGCGTTTGTGTGTGTGTGTGTTATAATGGATGCGATGCATCGGAAGATTGTTGTTTGCAATGTACGACGTGACCATATGTCAAAGCATATAAGCAGAAAACATTGAAGCGATAAACAAAATAATAGTACAAGAGAAAAAAGGAAATTTAAAATTGATTGACGAAAGACAAGATTGAACTGATTATGCAAAGGGCGAAATGACAAATAAAGGCGTTTTATCGACGCGCCGACTGTTCTCTCAATTCCATTAACTAGATGACTTACCCTTCTATTAATTTGTCAACCAATGGCTTTGCGGAGGATCCAAAAACATCTTCTTGAGCGGTGTCGGACGAGTAGACGTAATCGTATGTGAAGGATCGTTCGGACCCAATCATTATTTGTGGTGCGTCCGGTACTAGAGTGACGCATTCTTTGGAATCGATATGAACTTCATGTTTATTCATCGGACGAACTCTTAAGGCGACGCTGTTGTATCATATTGTGTTGTCAAATGTTTTTGTCATTATTATTGTTTATCATATTATTCGAGGGTGGTGTTTTGTAATGAGCGAGATGAGAGAAATGGAAAACGGAGTATGTTAATATTAAATTATTTATGGGTTGGGTGATACAAAAAACCAATAATGAAAAATAGGTATCTCGTTTATTGTATGGTTGTACACTTGCACAATAAAGAGCAACAAGAGCGAAATAATATACGCAACGGCAGGAGAGAATAAAGGAAATAATAAAATTTTATCGTTTTTACTTACCGAACTGATGTGGAGGCCATTGTTGTATTCTGAGAAAATTAAGTGTTTTTAAGTTGTGGTTTTTTGAAGTAATGGAGTTTTTTTTATAAAGTCGTTTATACTAAAGAAATAAAGGAATAATCGTTTCGGGTGTATATATACAAGTAGTCGTGAAAGTAAATAGTGCGTAAACCTTTGAGAAGAATAGAAAAGGTAAAGGTGCCGTAAAGCGAGGTACCTGGGGTATATATATCGTTGTTATGTGTCACAATACAAATAAAGTGATACTATATTATAAAATTTTTTTCTTTTAAAGAATATAATATTTATGTGATGAATGTGCGAGAATTAATTTTACAACGTGCCAGACGTAATTATTGAAATTTTTTTGGGGATGTTTATTGTGTCTGGCTAAAACGTAATGTTTAGCGCGAGAATTATATCAGAACGATTAATTTTTTGCTAAGATGCTGGTAGTTTGGGGATACGTATGAACGTTAATGTGGTAAGGTGGCGTCGATATTTGACGTAATAATTTTAATATAATTTCTAGCAAAAAAATGATAAAAATCAATAAATTATTTATAATTAATTAATTAAAAGAAATCAATTTGATTTGATTCGGGAGGAGAGAGTGGTCGAAAACGCAAGATATATATATATAAAGTCTTATGGTAAGACAAGAGACAAGGAAAGATGAAAACTCGAATTTGATAACTAACCTAATGTATAACGCTGTACTTGATAATAAAAAAAATTTTTTGTAATACTATAAAGTATATTTTATATTGTAAAAGTGGAGTGATTAGGTGATATCTGGAGATATCACAACTGAATTCCGAAACAAGTGCACATAGACAAAATTTTAAAGTAACTATTCTAAAAAGATTAAAGTCTCAATCGGAAATTTGAATTGAAAAACGAAAGGATGGAATGAATTTACTAATTTTGAATGGAACGGATTCGCTAACTTCTTTTTACACGGCAATGGAATTTGTCGGTTAGAAGGAAACAAAAGAATTATCAAAATTCTCAAGATGAGAGAAAGTACAAAGAAGAGAACAACAATTTATGTGAATTTATGACCTAATGTGTGTAATGTACGTAGAACGTAAAAGTAGGAATTAATGGATAGATATGATTTTGATTATATTAATTTTTTGCGAGATGATTCGGATGGACGGGATGCAAGCTTTTACAATGCGAGTGCTGCAATCGAAGAAGCAATTAGCAGTGTATGGCTTTACTTTAGATCGGGTCAATAAATTATATTTTTGCGCGTAAAGTTTTATTATCGTTATTGCTTTGCATATACATGTACATAATATCATTTAAATCTTTAAATTCTTTAAAGCGATCAATGATTTTCTGACTGATTTTTAGGATTTAAATTTTTATTCTCACATAATTTTTTTTCCTGCAGAAAAAGAAGAAAGAATTTATATATATATATATTTATTTATTGATGAATATGATGATGTAGATAATTAAGGGAAAACTTTATCCTCGAGTTCGCTTTTTTGAGACTTCAATTAAATACAATTTGTTATGATAAATTCAGTCTATTCCTTTCTTTGCTTTCAATACTGGATTTTTTGCAATTACTGAATCAATGCTTGGGAAGAGTGTCTGAGAAAAACGCGTCTTCTTCGTTGTCGTAAATTCAAGCGGGGATAATACAAATTGTGATTTGTGGTGAGATGGAATTCAAAGTGATAAAGTCAAGGATAATGTGTCAAGGATTTAGGAAAGACAATTTTTTGAGTAGCAATCATATTATTATTATTGTTGTTGTTGTTATCATTATGTTTATTTCGTGCATAGGTTTGTATTGTCAAATTTTTCATCAAAAAAACCACCAGAAACTAATAATGGTTACTTCAACAACACTATCACAGCATCATCCATTGCACGCATATGTATTACTGCTAATTCAATTGCATGTTTTTTTATAAAAAAAATAAATACTATTTGTATGTTTCTTATTTACTAAAAAGGGAAATAAGAGAAATTCTTATCATTATTATTTTTAGGTATTTATGAGTTTTACGAACGAATAATAGCGATAGAATAACAGCTAGTTACCAACTCATTGTATGCAAAACCCTTAGAAAAAAGAAGAAAATCGGAAACATATCAAACACGCATGCGTATATTCTCACTTCCATTCGAAACATTATCGACCACACAAGTCGACGCAAAATAATGATCATTAGGCCAAATGGAAAATACTTCTTCTTCTAAAAAGAACATGCATCTAAAAGCTGAAATAATTTCAAGTTTCAAGATTTGAAATTTTCACTCGAGGATTACTAACTCGATGATGATGGTGCAAATAATGTAGGTGATAGGTGACAATGGTAAAATCCCACAAATATTATTTTATATATTATCAGAAGTTATCCATCTATTTTACTTTAATTAATGCTTTGTCAGATAGTCAGTCCAATGAATTGTCCAGTTTAATTCATGAGGGGCGAGGTACATGTCTAGTGAATAAAATTAGGTTTACTGTGAATAAACTCTATTAAATATACTAATTAATTTCATTAAATTTAAAATACAATCGATAAATATAGAAAGTGCCGATAAGAATAATATATATAATATATACTGCAGACTAGTTATCTATTGAATCGACAAAGAAACTGCTAGTTGGATCGCGATTTCTGTGGGGAGAAAAAAATTGATGACGATGACTGTGATTATGTTAACGGTGAATGAGGTGGAGAAAGATACTTGCTCTGAGCTTTTTTTTGCGGGGTGAAGCATAAACTAGTTTTTTTTTTACTTATTATCATTGATAGATATATACGTATATATGTATGTATGTATGTATGTGTATATATATTATATATTATATATTATATGTGTGTGTGTGTGTGTATTCATTATATTCATTGCGAAAACATTCTAGATTCTAGTAGTGATTCTCAAAGATTAAAAGGAAAGAAAAAATCCTTTATCTCCGGACGGGGGACGGTGAACTCATTAGTATGAGCAGCGTCGGAAATAATGAACGATAAATTTACTATAATGGCATATTGTTATACACTCGCACCCTTTCTTTCTAAAGTTGCTCGATTTAATTTTTAATTCATGACCCGTCATTTCATTTTTCCTTATTTATTAAGAGCAGGCGGAAGGAGGGGTGCGTGCATGCGTGACTTGATGTGAAGTGACGTTATTCTCTTTCTCCGACTGCCAGTGTAATGAAATTGGATCGGAAATATGAATTTGGTGAATAACAAATAATAGGATAAAGCTATGAAACAATTTCATACATGTACATGATGTGTAAGCGTGATTTCTTTAGAGACCGTTCCAAAATATGAATTAATAAATGAATCAATGAACCAATGAGTCTAAGACACAAATATAAAACAATACCAAATAAAAACTTTATTAATTATAAAAACAATAAACAAATAAATAAATAAATAAATAAATAAATAATGATGATGATAATAATAATAATAACTATCACTACAATAATTAGAATTAGAATAGGACTGCACTTTAGCTTTTGGAAATGATAATAATAAATATAGTGATTTATTAACAATTACAAAGCGCTGCATCAGCAGCATAAGAAAAAAAACCAACAAGTTTCAGACGAGATATTATTAATGTTATCATATTACTGTAATTACGTTAGCTTGGGATTTTTCTCCACAAAATTTCAGAATATAATAATGCAACGCACTATCTTTGCTGTATGATGCATCTTGCTTATCTATCATTAATGAAAAAAAAAATAGAATTGTCTCGTCAATTCATAGAAATCGAATTAACAAGTTTACTTAATCATCAATGATATAGGTATTCACATTTGAATACCTAAAAGTATAGCGTTTCATTGATTTTAAGGGATATGAATTATAAAGTTAATATATCGCCCCATAATCTTTTTTACGAAATTCGTAACATTCTGCTTTCTGCATAACCAATTCTTTGCATTTTCATTTTTTTTCTCGCCATTCTTGCATTAAACCCCACACAAAGTAACTTCCCAAAACACAAGATAACTTCCCAAAACAGCTACAGTAGAATAATAACAACGCTAACAATAACGACGATGACGCTGAGAAAAATCCCGCGCGCCCGCACAACAGTTTAGAACAAGCTTGAGACAAAAAAGAAAATATACAGTTCATCCATAAAAAACAATAATAATAATAAGTGATAGATAAGTAATAATGATGATTATGAAAAGTGAAGATGATTACGAAAGATGAATGTACTGTCGTTACGTTATGCCTCCTGTTTTTCCTTCTTATTTTTTTTTTGATCTTTATAAGGAAAAAAAAGAAGTGGAGAAGACGAAAAGAAAAAAGAATATAGAGATCAATGGATGAATGTGATGATTTTTTACCTGATACAAATGCTAACGTACATAAATCACTTTAAACCTAAAAGTAAGTAAAGGTGATAAAATAATGCTCTATTTTGAGTTCTATCTCGCTTTTCTCTCTTCCCTATTATCCTCCTTCATCGGCCGGTGTTCGTAAAAAGCGAAGAACTATTACTTGATAAAGTTTAGATAGTTGATATGTAGGTTAACGTGATAAGGCTTATCCAGTTAGAAATATGCACGCATAAGTTATAATAATGTATCTGCTGCAATGTACTTTCATGTTCTCGCACATAGTAATAAATTACTACTGTATTTTAATATTCAGAAGAAGAGGTTTATGATTGATATTTTTTTTTTCAAACAATTTATTTCTCTTTTAGTATTCGTCTGTTCCTCTTTTGGAATTCTTCATAGAAATGGTCCACTCGATATATTTATATGGCGCTCTTATTTTTTGAATCTGCTGCTTCTGCTGTAACTTTCTCTTTTTTTCATATAATATGCCTTTTTTTCCCTTTGTTCACTTTACTACCCTTCTCGTAGCTGATAATTGTTTTTTCTTCAGTATAGACAATATTAGTATAAAAATAACGCCGCTTTTTCTTTTACAATTTTGTCTCGTTAAAGAGACGCGTTCAATAAAAAAAAACGCGTAATACCAAAAATTCAAAAAATTTAATTTTCTCCTATTATTGTACTACTGAAAATGCTTTAATGTTTTCTCACATGGTATCGTTTCTACGAAATTTTAATATTATCAAAAGTTTAATGGGCGTCGTTCATAAAACCACTAATGAACTATTTTTATTCACATGTTATATTATTTTCATTGTATTGTACATGTGTATGTATGCTGTATGTTGTTGGCATTGTATTAATGATTTAAAAAGGCACAAATCATCAAAATCGACAGAACATCAAAAGCAACATTATCCCTTCTCCCCGAATATTATGGCTGACATTATTGAAAATCGTGCATTACGATAATTCGATGCTCATTAACGTTAACTTTATTTTCTCAGCCAACAGGCGAAAAACCCGAACACAATCAACACATGTGTGGTAGATCGGGAAATAAGACCATTGTACATTTTTATTTGTCTTGTTTGTTTGTTTAGTATTTTTGCTTCTATATTTCGATAAAAAAATTTTTCTTAGAAGCCACCAATTATTTTATTTCTTTTTTTTTTCAATACAAAAATTGTGTTATTGTTCAATTTTTTCAATTAAATAATACCATACCAACATTGTTGAATCTAACATGTATTTCTTCCTCGGCTAAATGCTTGTTTGTTTGGTTGATTTGCACGTAATTTTAATGAAAATGAACTTACTCATTAGTGCATTGTAAATATTTTCAAAAAAACATGCACGAAAGACGCACGAAAGTTTTCAAATTCTCCGGAGCACATTTGTATTTTCGTGATGCAAATCCAGAAATCACAAAATTCTCCGTGGGAATTTTGATTACGAATGGCTTCATCTACGGGTATTCCAAATCAACAGCATGCAGTCGAGTAATGAAAATGATTGTGAAAGAATATTAATTTCGACATCATGACAAGATTGACGGAAATAATGATAATAGGGTTAACCGAACCAATCAATGGCAAATCTGAAAAATAGTGTGAGAATTTTCATTTTATCCTATTATTGATTTTGCATACGTGCATACTTGTTGTTAGGCTGGTTTAATCTTTCGGTCTTGAAAAGTTATTGGAATAGAAGCCTTTTGATACTGTAATTTCGTTCTTCTAAATATCTCGTAGTAGTATGTCTCGGAAAAAAAATTTTTGTTTGTCTGGTTGGTTTGCTTATTTGTTTGGTGTCATTGTTCTAGGATAATATCACATATCCATGTGATATCTGATAGAGTAACCTAAATCTATTATCAAAATTCTCGTTATTTTTAACTAAATTTTTTTTCATCCCCGAGTTCATCATGTGTTATTATCAAGATTAAGGACAAACGCCTAGATAAATTCCCAGAGGGGATATGTACATATAAGCTTTCCTTTATTTTGGCTTCTTTCTAAGTCATCCTCCTACACCACGTTTTTCTCTGCGTCATGTGCAAAGTATTAATTAAAAAAAGATCATTGTCGTATGTCGTTAATACCATTTTTTTATTAATATCGCGCATGAACGAACAAAAATAAATAAATGATGTTCTAGGTTGTGAATCGGATATTGAAACATGCATGGAACGACGAGAAAATATCAATTCTAAATGTGTGTGCGTCTGTTTTATGTGACACGTAAAGTCGCAAAAGAAAATGATGATTGAATTATAGACAATCAACCCCGTCGGTTATTAGTGCAATTATGATTATTTTACGCCAACCAAAACTCCAGTAATGAAGGAATTAGGAAGATCCAAACTCGCTTTTGGCGTAAAATCATTTGGCAGTTGATCTAAACGAAAAGATCAACTTGTCTATCGAAAATTCATTATCATGAAATGACAGATGATTTTTAGTGGAAGTTTCTCACAGATGCATTTTATTTTGTATATGTATGCATCATTGATAAAAAAATGTCATATGAAAATGCGTAAAATTGTATCGCTTAAATCGCATATTATATGCTTAATTTTGCATATGGCGTTGACTCGTGGCGTCTATAGTGATCGGTCAGCAAGGAAGGTCAGTTTTCTCTTCTCTCTCTCTCACACACAGCATGTCATCTCTTGAACATGATACCACTTACTCCTTAGTAATGTGAAAGCTTAAACAAACATCGATGTATTCTATTGTTCTCTCGTTCTCTTTTTCTGTCAATTTTTTTCTTATTATTTAATAAGAAGTCTTCTGTTAATGATAATGTACTTGTATGTGTATACAGAGAAAAGCCCAACTCTATTTTCTCCAGACATTTCGATATCCAAATTTAGTAACAGAATGTATCTAAAAGGTATAGACATGCGAGTTATAGAAAGCTTCGCTGTTTCCCGAAAATCTCTAACAATGATAACGATTCCCTCGAAAAGAAAATTCAAACAATGGAAAATCTTTCTATTTACCGCTGAAATTGTCGAATAAGAAATTCTTCTTGCAAAACAGCAATAAAACAGAAATAGACTCGAAGAAGTTGTCAAAGCGGATGGCCAAACAATACAGAATAAACTCATTCATTGATTAAAGTCGTGTGTGGTGATATTTTTCTTCTTTCTCTTGTTTCCCTTAATCGTAATCACGTAATTGATCATCGTTTTAAGGTTTTAATTTAAGCGCGAACAATTAAAGCCAGCAAAGTTAACATGCAAAAAATCATTGTTAGTCAATAATGAGAAATCAAAAATCCTAAATAATTAAAGCAAAACGAGCGAGATCCCCCGCATCGAATAAAATGATATCATCTTCGTATCCCAAAGAAATCAATTGCGAAACATTTCACAAGCTTCAAATATAAAAACATAATGGTGTCACCTTCCGAAAGTAGTCAAGAAAAGAAAAAACAGAAACTGTACGCCCGACTAAATGTCTCGAAAGACTCGTAGATAGTAAATAGGTGGTGAATAGGAAAACGGTGAATCAAAAGAGAAAGGAAAAAATCATCAAAAGACCGAATCTTTCCACATGTGCAAAATATCTATACGCTTACATGCTACATGGTGCTTACTATCTTGATCCTAATATCTCCAAATCAAAGAAAGACGAAACACATAGACAAACAAAGGAAGGTCCCATAACTAATATCCATTCACCACGAAGATAAATAGAAATGAGGCGTTTATTTGGGCATTGAGAATATTTCTATTCTTGGCGATACCCGCGTGTAAGCGCACATGTCCCTCTCTGTTGCATATAGTCATTTTGATTGGATACAAGCGGGTATCCACCATTTAGGTGTCTTGCGTGATACACTACACATGATGATAGCAATAGCAAATTGATACACACAAGTGTTTCGATAGGGTGTACGTGACTTTTCATTGTTTCAATGATCACCTGCGATTTTCTTCTCGTAGATTCTTGGTCAAAGAATGGATGTATGAGCTAATGCAATCCGACCATTATATAAAATAAATAATTCTTTGGTTAGTGGGCTGTTAATGCTTAAGCGCATGATATTTGGGAGCAGTAGTCTTTGGCATCATTATATGCAGCGGTAACGTGATATGTTTCCAATAAAGAAATGGAAATGGAAATAAAATGTTTAGTATCATTCAATTCACCTAAAATAGACCTATTTCTATTACTATTGTGAACATCATCGTTATGCTTGACTATTTAATCATTATAGTAAATGAAAAAGAATATTCGAAAAAAAGAATCATGATTTCTTTGTCTATTAGAAGAAAAGAAGAACTCGGCGGAAATATGTATGCAAAATCATATTTTAAATATTATTTTATATTAGTGACAATAAATACTAAGTAAAGAAGACAAATAGATTGAGTTAATTGGTTAAATTGAATAATTGGTAATCAGCAGGTTCAAGTCTTGCTTTCGTTTCCACTTTATTAAACTAACTAATTAACTAAATTAATTAAACTAAATTAACTAATTAACTAAACTAAAATGCATCATTTTATTTATTTATTTAGTATTTCTAGAGACTACTAGAACAATAAAAATTCAAATACAAATATAAATAATATATGTGTACACCGAGAACTCTATTTTGTCGATACGATACAGATCAAAGATCATTGAACCTAAAAAAATCCTTAAAATTATTTCCTGATGTACAAAACGGATGTATTTGGCATTACGACAATACAGAATATTTGTGTCCTTCCGATCCATTTATTTTTATTCTCAAGCATATATTATCGATAACACACAGACAACTCGTAAAATTCGTCATCGTTTAACTATTCTAGTTGCTTATCATACATATCTCAAGTTATACCTAAATGAGGTTTTCTCTCGCGGAGAAAGAAATTATATTTTGTGATTAAATAATAATAAATACATATAGATAATAGAACAGAAATGTAACGGTAACATTTCGCAAAAGTGCCATTGTTAAGTTTCTCCGTGTCAGATTATTTATTTTAAATGAACAATAACTGTGTGTGATGGGATAATGACAATCATTGTATAGGGATCAGACCATTATCACATCCGGTAAAATCTGGATTTTCCTCGTGATTTTTTTTCTACATAAACTACATAACGATAGACCGAGCATTGATCAAGTGACACGCATAACAATAAATTGGCTGACTCATTTAAGATTTGATTTTTTGATTAAATGGAATAGAAACTCGAGAAATTTAAAAATTGCCATTTAAGAAAATAAATTAAATATACAATTCAATTATTTAATCACATGTAATTAAATTTAAACATAGCAGTAAGTATAACTGTATTAAATGTATCAAGTAAAATAAAAAAACCTAAAATTTAACAAACACACAAACATAATTTTAAAGAACGGGAAAAAAAACAAACAAACAAACAAAAAGCATAAATGTTCGATCGCAACAATAACATTTCATTCGGCGAAACTAACAATAATGCAATCAGAAGCAACAGCGATAACAATGATAATTACAAAAATTTTTACAGAAATATTCATGTATGTAAATCCACAATCATTATTTCTCGTAAACATATTAAGACATTATCACAGCCTCTATTTCTTTATTTGATAACAATGACAATCGATCCACGAGAGATGATTGTTGTTTTCGTTCATTCAATTTTACATGTGGATTTTGTGTATTCATGACTTCTTAATCAATGGTACAAACATTCTTCACAGTTTTTTGTTCTTAAAAGTTTGACGGTATCAATCAGGTGAGCATAAACAAATATGCTTGCAGACAACAATAAATACGTCTTTTGGTTTGTTTGTCTGAAATAAAAAATAATGTAATAAACAAACCTTTTGGTATAATATCGAGTCCCTGCATTTTTATTTATTTACTTTTCGATTTTCTCGAGAGTGAATCTTTAGATCTGCTTTACATGTTAAAATAATACAATATGCCAGATGCCATCATTGTTGCGTGAGAAAAATTTTTTGATGAGCAACATTCAATACGCGCCTACAGATAGACAAATTTCTCTTTATTGACATTTAAAACATAAATGAATTAGAAACTTTTGTAATTATCTTTGAATATTTTACACGAGACAAAAAACGAGATAATCTTAATCCCAGAAACGAAAACGCGTAAATATAATGCGCGTGCACTCGCATACACCACTTTTGTAATCGAACAAAATAACTAATTGTTATTCAGCAAATTTTTGTATGGCTCTTTTATTTTGAGCCAATACTTTCTTCATTTAGTTTAAATATTAATGCATAGAAGATCATTATGCAAACAAGCAATTTTATTATATTCTTGCATCATAAAATATTCCGTGTTTGGCTATTGACAAAAAATTTTCGAACTTCAATTCGATGATTGTTTCTTTACAAACGCTATATATGATTTCAAAGAATTCGTGCAATCCAATCCCGGTCCTTACAAGGCAGATATCTAGAGTCACATCAAATTATAATGAAAAATTTAAAGGAGAAAAAGTCCGTGCACAGGAACTACACTACGCCCAGACCATTTATGATTTAGTATATGCTATGCGCTTATTCAACTCTCTTCAATGTTCGATGGCTAATGTCTAATGCCCAATGCCCAATGCTTCATTGAAACTCTTTTAATACAAGTGGCTCTAGATTATCGGCGTGTGTGTAGTCGCAGATATTGTATTGGCTGCATAAGATAGCATTTTGTAATGGATGCAATGCATTAAACAGAACTTTTCGTTCCTGCTATTTTAAAAAAACACGTGAAACAGTAAAATATTTTCACTACATGTATAGCGCATTGAAACATCACTTTAAATTATTCCCATAAACGAATTCACGTTATTTTAAAACATTGGCGAAAACCCGTTCATCACTTTCTTTAGGTTGAAAAAATTTTCTTCCCGAATACAATGTACATTATTAATTATTTAGGAAAGAATGATGTATTCGAATTTTTTGTTAAATACGCCTGGAATACATAGTCCGTACAGATTTCTTAATTTTCAAATAATGGATGAATCCTTGCTCGTAATGCATGTCGTCATGCAGCAGTGCGTATGTAATTTTTTATTTTTATCCCACGATTTATGATAAAACAAGACATGTTGCGCCCGATTATTATCAAGTAGTACGTATTCTTTGGTTCTTTTGTCTTTTTTTCTTGCATTGAATGATGCTGCCTTATTGCATTCACTTATTTATCTAATTTACTGACGTAATTAATTTATCGTTCTCTTTCGTGTTACGGTTTTCTACTGCTTCTTTGACGTAATTTGATTTTTTACATAATTTTCCTTTTTCTTTTGTTGGAGGAGGACCATGCGAAATAAAATATTCAATAGTAGCCATTATAATAAAAAACATACACCATGGACATATAACACATAAGTTAGAAATTATCGAAAAAACGTGATATTATTTACATAACAATAATTTATGCATGTATACATATTGCTCCTGCATAAGTCAATATCATTCCATTGTTCAAGTTAAAGTGCCTTTAATCTGTCGTGTGTTCATTTTATGCAAACTGAAAAAAATTTTTCTGGATTTTTCTGGATTACATATACATGTATTGTGTAAACCTTATGCACATGTATATTTCTGCTGGATACAAATACCACGTGCATTTGTTAGTTTTACTTTGGTGTTGCACACATTAGTTGTTTACATTTATTTTTGACGAGATTTTATTATCGAAAGACAAATTAGATGGACGCGGAAGTATTTTATTATGTGTCTGATTTAGAATGCATTGCCCGTACAAGGGGACGATGAAGAATTTGTGCATGTGGGTTTATTTGGCCTTTGTTTCAGATTGGATGGATATACTTTTTTTCCTTTGGATTGCGCGTCCAATTATGAATTTGATTTTTCGGGTCATCGCATAATAATTATCTCTTTTCTTAATTGGTCGATAGTCAAGAGACAATGCAATTCAATTTGAAAAGTAAAACGCCAATTGCATTATAACGCATCAATTTCATTTATACTTTCATACGCATACACCTAATACATACCCGAAAAAAAGGGAAAGCAGTATTCTGGGATAGACTATTGGCAGGATAGAATGGCAAAATAATGTACTCGCTGACAGGATAGAATGACACGGCTCGAATCCAAACAGATTAAGGACTAATCAGAAAATTAATTGAGTCAAGATAATCGTCGGATTAACAACGAATTATACGCATATATGTGATAGTGAAACAAGCAAACTGGATTCTCTATTTTCTTGTTATGTTTGTTTTTGCTAACTACCAGAATAAATAAATAAAAAATGAGACGGGCTATCGTGCGTCAAGAATTCGAGATATGATAAGGACGAGGAAAAAGGAGGCGATTGATAATGATAGATGTTGAATTGAAAAGACAAGGACGAAGGAAAGAAAGAATAAACGAAATCCAACCAATCAGAAATAGAATTCTATCTTTCTGATTGGCCGGTTTGTTGGTTTTGTTTATTTGTTTATTGATGATGATTATTTTTAATGAAAATTTATTAATAACCTAATTGTTATCATTATCAGCACCATCACCGTATTTTTTCCCAAGTGTCCAGACCGCATGTTTAAGACGCGGGTCACTCATCCTCCTCTAACTTAAATTCTGGTTCTTGGTCGACTTAACCCTAAATCATTATACGATAAATATTGTTGTTTGAAGCAGTGTGTGCGTGTATGTACGCGTGCACGGTTAATCTCAGTTTCATTGAGTGATTCAATCGATTGAGGTGGTCGAATGTTGTCTATTTTCACTTTTCTGGAATAGAATAAAGATTTAGAGCATTAAAAGTATATATATGATTAGAGTAGAAGCCAAGAAAATAAAAGAAGAATGGCGCGACGACTAATATTGTATTTCGTTATATCTGTCTGTCGGAAAAGTAGAATGAATATCTTCAGATTGTGATGCAGTTGGTGCATATGGCGGAATAAAAATTTTTTTGTTTTTTTTTCCTTTGTTCTACTAACTTAAAGTAAATAATAACGAGTATATACAAAAGAATATATAATTTATTGAATTACTAAAAGAATATATATATCGATAGATATATATATTATATGTATATATTACTTATTGAATTGAATGGCTGGATTGAGTGATTAATTCACCTTGGAATGCCTTCCATTATATCACACACCCATTAATCACATCATGACAATCAATTCATTAAAAAAATAAACAAAATACAAATTCTAATGATATATTTTCCACATACAAAAAAACACTAGCTCTGCTTTTTTCCGTCCCGCATATTACCAAATAATTGAACAATTGATTACAAACCACTTCGTCATCCACCATAAAATGGAAATAAGAAAGCAATCCCGCTTGTCGATTATAAAAACAGAAAATCCTCCATCCTCATTATAATCATAATAATGCTCACCATTCTAATCTGATGCGTCATCATTACCATCATCAATCAACCCAGCAATATCTCGTAAACGATCACCAAAACATTGACGACGATTAATGGAACTATTTAATCAATAGGTCAAAATTAGAAAAGATGACATTAAAGAATTAGGCTGTTTTTAAATACATTACTTACTTCGGAGTAATGTTCTCACTGCGGATATAAGATTAATAATGTTATGTTTTAACGAGGGTCCATCAACACCAAATCCTTGATCTGTTTGAACACTCATGCCAACTATTTAATTATTTCCAAAAAAAATTAATTAATTTTTCGTAATCTATATACAATTGAATCCTGATTCCCACTAGACTTCATTTTTTTGCCTAAATTTTGTTTCAAAAGGTGCACCATAATAAAAAAGATTCATGCCCTTGAACAAAAAACATGTGTTTGTTTTATCAAAACCTATAACTGATCCTGCTTAAACTTGCTTCATCTCCTCCCCTACCAGCAGCAGACTAAGACTTACTTCGTGCGAGAAATCTCTCCTCGTTTAACACAGCCATAGAGTTTATTAAAAGTATGATCACGTAAAATATTTGGCCAATAGATAATACCATTCTGTATAATTAGTAACGGTAACAAACAATAATGTTGAAAAAAATCCTAAATTTGTTTTGATCTTCTCTCATTTTCTCCTCACGTGGTTTAGAACTTGTGTCAACATCATGATGATTATTATTATTATTATTATCGAGATTAAAATTTTCAATTTTCTTAATCATCAAGACGAGATATTTTAAATATGTTTACAAGACTTGGCGTGTTGTCTTTTGGTACTCATTTAACATCTTACTTTCTAAAATCGAAGTTGTAAATATAATAAATATTGGTTTCTATAGTATCCAGCCTGAAAACCCCTATATTCGTTGTTCATTTGAGTCGTCAACTACCCTTAAAAAACGCGTCAACGAGAATACCGTTATCTTCTAG
Organism: Ambispora gerdemannii; assembly: GCA_910591945.1. Lineage (NCBI taxonomy): Eukaryota > Fungi > Glomeromycota > Glomeromycetes > Archaeosporales > Ambisporaceae > Ambispora > Ambispora gerdemannii. The sequence goes on from CAJVPL010000051.1 coordinate 27,200, forward strand.
GTAAATAAATAATAAATAGGATGAAAATAATCCAAAAAACCTTTTCGAAATCAAGAAAGTCAGTCATCAAAATCGCTGCTACAACCATTTCTTAATTAATGATTTATTCAAAATAAAAAAATATTTTAACACAGTTCAACTTATAATCACCCAAACACAGGAAATTTCACGCAACAAATCACAACTTTGCATCCAAAGATGAAAAAGATAAAGCACTCGGAGATGAACAATTGCAACGCCTTGTTAGTCCTTATCAAGGACATTCGATAATTTTTGATATTGATGAACGTGAACGACGTGCTGAAAAAACCGGTAAATCAGAAAGAACTGGCAAGACTGATAAATTGCCATCACCATCGTCGTCGTCTAAGGGTAAAGGGGAGAAGCAGAAAGAATCATTATTGAGAGGAGAAAAACCAAAGAAGCCTCCTCCTGAAAGAATTGTTGGATTTATTGGAGATCCGATTCCAACAGAGGCAAAATTCAAGCATAAAGAGGCATGTATCAAGGATTGGATTCGACTAGATCTTGAACTTAATTTTGCAAGTTATAAATTTTTTTTCCAAATTACTGATAGCATAGATATTCCACCACGAATTTCCGTACATCTCCGCGTAAACTTACTTTTTTGGCCAGACAAGTAGCAGGGAAAAATCTTGATGAAGCAATCAAACAAATGCAGTTCTCGCCAAAAAAAGCCTCCAAGAAGATTATGAATTCATTGATCACCGCCAGAGATCATGCATGGCGATACAAGATGATGGAGCCTAGGAGACTTTATATCGGTACATAACGATAGACCATTATCAATTTACAAATAATTCGTATCTTCCCCTAATATTGGCTATTTTTTTTGATAATGCAGAACAAGCATGGGTGGGTAAAGGTTTCTACCGTAAAAAAATAAATTACCATTCACGTGGCAGATTCAGTTTATTGAAGATGAAAAAAGCACACATGAAATACGTAATAAAAGAGGGGAGAGAAGACGGAAGTGCGAAACCGAAAAAAGACGTCCGTGCACGGAATCTCAAATTGGGAAGGTACTTTAAACCCGAGAAAGAGGATAGACCGATCTACAATCCTCCTACGTATTATAATTGGTGAGCATTATTAATATAAAAAGTATATATATGTGTGGAAAATCTTGAAAGCACGCGCTCACGCGTGCGGTAGGTAATACGTTAGGTAGGTTAGGTAGGTAGGTAGGTAGGTAGTACATTAAGTATTTTAGATATCTCATTGATAGAGCAAAAAGGTGTAATGACATTTGATCAGAGTTGGTCCGTGTGTTGTTAATTAAGGTACGTATGTATGTACGTATGTATCATATAATCTAATAAAAAGGAAATCTGTGCGTCGTTGTATTATATTATATAATTTCCTATTTTCTAGTGTGGGTGATATTGCGCAAATTTGTGTGTGGGGTAAGAGTGAGTTTGTTTTTTCATAATCAACGGATATCTTTTTGGGAGAAAATGCGGGGAAAAGGATTTCGTTATCGTTAACTTAACTTTCATTCTATCGCTATTTACTAAGAAGATCATTGTATCCCATTAATGGATATTCATATATACATTTTGGCGGGAAAGTTTAATTGATTAATTTAGGATTTAATTGCTTATATGATGTTTTTCCTAAAAGGCTGTTAGTAATCAACAATGGCCACGAGAAACAATAGATGCAGATCACTTCTCTGTGTTTTATTTTTTTTGGCGTTTTCGTCTTTGGCGGCTAGATCTGTCAACGACAAACTCTATTTTTTTATTATTTTTCTTTATATGAAAAACAAAAACAAAAAGACGTCAAAAATTCATCTCACAATGCAAAAATTAAATTCATTGTTTCTTAATTTTTGGACATTTATTTTGTCTTCCTTTTGGTGAAATTATGATTAACAAGACAATCCGATTATAATTCTCTATTATAATGTATGCGCGCACAGGAGTTACGCAGGGAGTAATCCAAAAGAAAACCTTGTTTTTATAAAACTTACGTCAGTTTTCTACATGCACGTGAGTTTCTGTATGGCTTTCAGAACCAGTTATTACTATCTCTAAAAATCTGTATCACGAAGAAAGAATGCATCATTTACAAAAAGGAAAATTCACTGATCCATATTTGGGAATATCAGATAATGAAACAAATGGCAACTATTTCCTGGAAAGGAAAAATAAACGAGAACAATGTACATAATAAAAATTTAATATAATGGCATCATCATTATACATGGACAAATTTTGTAAATTTCATAGAAAAACAATGGAATGAAATGCGTGATGTGTGTCATCATCATTGTGTGATGATAATTGATGTGATGTAAGGAATATATTGGACTTTTTAATTTTAAATTCTTTTTTTTAAAGTTTATTTCCATAACGAAAGTGTAACAGAGCAGGATTGCACACATGCATGTGTTGAAAAGAAGCCCGGCTATAAGGAATAATTGTAGAGTATATGATATGTACATGCGAATGAACAAAAAAAAGATTCGGGCAGCAGCGGCGGAACTACATAGCACATATGCGGAGATTACACAGAGATAAGGTTCTGTGGTGTGATTCTTATCGTTCGCCAAGCTCCTTTCGTTCGTTCATTCAACAGATTAAATGAAATTAATTTGTGTACAGTCGTCTTTTCACCATAACACTTCATATATACGCATTAAATGTATATATACGTTCAATGCTAAAAGTGTCACAAAACTCAAATTAATTAGCATTTTTTTCAAAGCTCATGCTTTTTTTACCTGCTGCAATAACTTTATGCAAAACAAGAACAACTAATATAATGTTACCTAATATGCATGTAAGTGTTTGCACTGGATACTTTTGTTTGATGATTATAAGGAAAGAATATATCCGGTTTTTTTATTATTACTTATATATTAATTACATCACCATCACTTTACCTTCAACTCTAGATTTGGCAGTTATTTAATGGCTTACATTTTATAATACTGTGTAATTCACGGAAACCGTTTCATCGGCATTATAATGATGATGCTGAGTATAAATACACTGCACGATATTAAAAATTCAGTTTTACGTTTCTCACTTATAATGATGATAAGATGCATGAATAGCATTGACCTAAGTTTTGACAGACTATAACGTGTTGTCACTCAAACACAACTTTTGATCTTGTCACATTAATGCGATCATCCATCTCCAAAAGTTTTATTTTCATCGGGCATACAATCAAAGGCGGTTATAACGATGATGCTTTTTTATAACGATAGTGAGATCTTTTTATATTGTGTAACCATGCTTACTAAAACCGCTTTTTAAAGTGATATTTTGCTTTTTTTTTGTGTACGGGTGTATCGTTATAACCAGCAAAAAAAGTAGACGGGAACAAATCTCCGTTTATAAAATTAGAATCGAATTGTGAAATATCATCTTTCTACACAAAAAACATTAAAAAACTGGTTTTCAGTCAGGTTTTTTTTTTCGATGGGTGACCTTGTTTAAAATACTTTTTCGTCATCTAGATATTTATTTATCCTATACAAATCTGATAAAACTTGATTTAATCATGGTGCAAGATGGGTACGCCGTAATCAATTATTGGCGGTGGTGCTATGGGTTGGTATTCTCATTGACTGAAAATCAAATGTTATGTTCCTTTTTTCGTCCTTTGTGTGTTTTGGCGACGACGAAGACTACGACACAACCACTATCTTCTTGCATCTATGTTTCACTCTCACATGTTTGTGTTTCATTTTTCCTCAGCCGGTAAAGCTCTGTTCCCTCGCGCGGTCATATCTGGGTACTTTATTATGTCTGGACCCTGCACGTGACAAGTCTAGCGTTTAAAGAGTATAAATATACATAAATAAGACTATTTTTGTTGAGAGACACGAAAGACGCGCGTAATAAACGAACTAAAAATAAAAGTGTGGGAATAATTAATTCCTTTTAGTTGATCATAACTTTTTTCACGAGGTAAAATCTATAACTAAATATGGAAAAACGGATTAATTAAAGAAACGAAGAGAAAGGTCGACAAGGTACATACATGCATACATGTATAAATTAAAATTATGATGATTTCTCGTGGGGTAGTTGTCGTCGTCGATGATGATGTTCACTGATGATACGTTATTTTTTACGTAATATACTTTACCATAAAAGAGCAAGCTAAGAAGAAAATGAACTCTATAAAGAAAAGATCGAACGAACGCTAGAAATTCGCGTGTGTGAGACAAAAATCAATTAACTGCTAACTATCCTCAACCATGTTGTAACGATTTTCTTTTCCTGGTTGTATTATTTTAAATATGATGGAGTCATATGAGGGAGTCAGTACTCTATACATATGAAACATATATGTGCGCTACTGGGCTGTACCGAGTTTCATAAAGCCATCATCGTCTTTGCTATAGCAGAGGTTGCAAATGCACCTCCATCAACTCCCGCATCGGTTCTTGAGTAGAATAATCAGAGTTATGGATATTTTTGTAAAAATACGAGTTTGAGATAGTTATGATTTTGAACATGACACAAAACTTTATCTTTTGAAATTGCAGTATTGAAATTTTTGCATATGAATTAGACAACTAAAAAATGTGTAGTCTATTGACCACCGCCTATGATGTTCAAATTCTGGAAAACGTGCGTGTAAATGCAGGTCGTTTCTCACTGTTATGATGCATGTAACGGATTCAAACAAACACTTTAAGAACGTAGATGCGTTGTGGTTTTTCAAAGATGTCTTCGCGTATGGAACAGATCTTAAAAAAATAACAGTATTTCTATAAATAAAGAACAGAAAACAACATGCTTGACTTGCATAATATTCATCTACCATAAATGTTAAGCTGATATAAAGTCTTCTTTGGTCCTGATGCATAGTACTTTGATTATGATTAAAATCTCCATTACCATAGAATGATCAAATCTGTCTCGAGGATTTCCAGTAGTGTTTCGAGCGAAACTAGTTTCCCAATTTGATCTACACAGTGTCTCCAAATTAGGGTTCCGGATAGTTTTGGATTTGTGGGGTGAAACGTTTCGGATTTTGAAAATTAGTTTCGCCCGAAACACTCACTTCCCGTAATACGACGAATGAGAATGGAAAGGGTGGACTGTTCTCCACAATAATTATCAAACTTAAAGAGCAGAAACAAAGAATGTTAATAATTGGAGATGATAATTCGTAGACGGTTCTTAAAATTAACCTTTGGATGATGCCTTCGAGGTCGGAATTTGATGAAATAAAGCCTTGATATTACGATTCTATTTATAGCATGAAAAGAAATTTAATAATGCGAGAATAAATAATAATAATACACATACATTATTCGACCATTTAATTTGCAATATGATCATGAAACAAAAAGATCGTGTTGTCCTAAAATATTGATTTTTCATAAGTATCCTAATAGATACCATTGCGACTTATTCAAACCACTATTGAGGTTAACTTCAGAAATCATATCATAGAAAGCATTTGTATCAATTGCTATATGACGAGTGGTAAAGGTGAATGATGCAAAAATGCGACTATTACATAGGAAGAAAATCAACTACAGCTCAAATAGAAGGTATACGTGAAAATACATGCACCATGACAATTGGTTTCAACAAATTTCTTGCCGTTCGCAGAATAACTTCCATTCCATTTCCTGTTACACACCTTTTGGAGAATAATTCGCAAATACCTCAACTTGATTATAACCAAGCTGTTTTGAGCAAAGGGATAAATGAATGTTGTTACCAATATCAACAGTCGGCTATTTAGGTGGCTAACATACAAGCTTAAAGAGCAACTTCAGTTTCTTCATCAAAGTCAAACATATTTGCTTGCGCAGCACATACATAAGGCTATTATTGGAAATAATTCATCCAGTCTTCTAAACTTTATCACTAACCTGGAGTTTTATCAGACACATTATATATTCAATAAAGCATCTTAGAAGACTATTATTTGATGAAAATCAAATAAAGAATTTGTGGTGGAGATATATTTGGCCTCTTTGGAAATTCGAAGGACATTTGAAAAATTTGGATCCAGTACGACATCCAAACAACCCATAAACCCGACAAATGAAATCCCGAATGCACGGCATCCCGACATTTAAAATCTTAACATTGCACTTCACTAATGTCATTGCTAACGCTATTCTCACGTTCGATGATCGTAGTAACGATAGTTATTTTTTGTAACGAATAGTTAGTTTATTATTATATCGATATGCATATACATGTACAAATTCATATTGCCATCGGTGTTTACTTTTTCTAATATTATGGTTTAAATTGTCAGGATTTTGAACTATCGAGATTTCGTGCTTTCGGGATTTCGTTTGTCGGGTTTATGGGTTGTCGAGATGTTGGACAGCACCCGAAAAAATTATATTAAGGAAGCTTCTCAGAGACAATTCACACAACAAGGTCGTGATGTCCGCATCTTTAGTATTGTTTCTTTGCCATCATTCCATTGACACTTTATTCTTATCGACACAGTTGTTCCCAGCAGCTGATTTGCAGGCAGGCAAGCAGCGCGTATCTAGAAAAAACTTCACAGAAAATTATGATAGTTGGTGGAAAACAGCATTTCATGTTCATAAAGTGACAACAGAAAACTGCTAATTTGCATATAGCATTATGACTGATAAGTTTAAATCTGAAACGACCAGCTGAACAGTGGAATGGGATTAATGTATATGGTTTCAATGAAGATGGTACCATCAAACGGACATTCAGAATAGAGTGTCCAGTTTACTGCATGTGCAGAATCAAATGCAGTAAGCTGGACACTCTAATTCAGAACAACCTCATTGTTGGATTGGATCCTGGAAGGAGGTATTTGTTTTTCGCAGTGCACGGAGAGAGAAAGGAAGATGTGGTTACATGCAGCACAAAGAGTTGCGACAAAAATATATATCGTAGAAAAAAGCAAAACACATGGCTAAAAAATAATACTCAGATTCAAGCTCTTTTAAGACGTACATGTTCCTATCCTTTGTATATTAAATTCATGTCTAACATTCCGATTAGAAATCTCTTTCCCACGCTGTTTAAGACATTCTGCAACACATGACTACGTTTCTGGAGTTTCGACGACTGAAATGGAAGACATACATCGACTATCAAAAGGCGTATAACGTCATCTCTAAGCGAACCACTAAAAGTGATCTGAGAATCGTCATTGATTTTGGGGACGTGATATTTTCCTCCTGTTCACGGGGACATCCTATACTTGCCACCCAAATTATAAAATAATTGTATAAATATAGTTATAAATAATATGCTTGCAAGTTTTTAATATATATATTTGATTTGTTTTTTCAGTCCCATATCCAATATTAATATAGGCAGCAAGTATACGGACATCCTCCCGGTCCGGTTAAAGGATTGAGTCGTGGCAGCATGGGTGCAGAATGTGTTCTCTGTGTGACGAGAAGTTTGGCGTATCTGCATGCAAGTACAGATATTTGGTGTATTGATTTTTGAACCTGATTTCCGAAAACTCAATTCTTTAACATTGGAATTTCAAAATACTATTGCCGACTCCAAGGGCGATGTTAACAGCACCAAAAAGTTACACCTCTTTCTTTTCCAATGACTTTACTGCCTCACTTCCGTTTCAACTATGATGATGATATGTATTACCAGAAGAAATTTATGGACCGCATGAGCCAATTTTCGATGACTTTGAAAGGTATGGACTAGCTTGGGATTACGGTTATGGACTTTATCCACCTTTTCGCATCGTCGCTTTGGATATAGAAGATATAGCCGAATATTGGATTATTTGGTTGTCGTCGTATTATATGAATAGTACTTTAATGAATATATATGTTTCGGGCACCCCAATTTGATCTACAGTGTTTCCAGGTTTCGGACTTCTGGGACGAAACTGGAAGTTCACTGAGCGAAATTGTTTCGTCCGAAACACTAATATATATACACCACTTTACTATATATTACCGGAAATCTCAAAAATGAATTTGTCACTTTGGAACCCGATATCTCGACATTCGGTGAACCCATTCGAACAAAGATATGGCGTCAGAAATTTTAGCTCAACAATCACGTGATTTTGTTTCAATTTTCTAAAATTTGTGTTGGAAAAGTCATGTGATATGTGGTGCTAATCATGTGACATATATCAAATCTTGATGAAATTATAATTTGGACTGGCACTATAATATGCTAACCAATCAAATTAGATCATATGATAAAAAATCACATGATTGTTTCAATTTCAGACTAATCATATAAAAAATACCTAACTTTAAATGCCTATAACTTTTTATGTAAGACTTTTTTAAAATCTGACTGGTAATTTGATGAAGCTTATCTCAAAGAATAATATTAATGGTTTAGCTTTTCTAAATTCCATTTCTGTAAAGTGTTAAAAATAACTCGTTATATTGTTGAGTTAAGATTTCTTGCACCATATGATTCGCCTCGACTATACGAATCTAATGGATCATCAGATGTCGAGATATCGGATTCCAAAGTGACAAATTCATTTTTGAAATTTCCGGTAATATATTGTAGATGTGTGTATATATATTCGACAGAGTAACAACTTATAATCACAATTCCTTGAAAATCCAAATGAGCAGTCGTAATCGTTCGTAAGTTTTTTGAATTTATAGGGCACATTCAATTTGGCACAAGATAACATTTAAATATCGTATTATGTTTGAATTGCGTTTGCATTTGTATAGTCTCGAAAATATTTATTTCAGTTTTTATAAGCAACCTTCTATTTTATAATACTATTATCTGTGTAATACACTAAATCATCTTCACCCTTCGGCAGTATTGTCACGGGACGTAGTCGGTACATATTTGGGACAGTTTCAAAAATGCTTGGGACAGAGAAAATGTACGATACTGCCTTTCGGTAAAAACTTTGGTTAACCTCAACTTTACAGACATATATACGTCCTGCTGTGATTAACGAAACTTTTCTCGACAGAACGAGATAATCTTGATTTTGGTTCATGTAGAGAAAATGCGTCTCATATTTTGTGTCTTAGTTCCAAACAATCTGTCAGATAAGATAAATAGTTAACGAAGAAATTAAACTTCAACAATTTTTAGAAATAGATTTTCCAGTAATAAAAAATTGGCGTTCTTATGGTATATATTTTCCTAAAATGCTATGAAAATTCGATATAAGAAACGTTATGATTGAGTAATCTTATCAATCAACCCTGTTTTCACGAATGTGTCATTAAAAGCTGAATTCTTTTTGATATCAACTGTCGTTTCAAAGTTTTTAACAAGCGACTGAAACTCAAAACTTTGTAATTATTCATCGTAAAGAGTAATGACGGGACAATTTTTACCATATAGTTAGCCTCTTTTTAAAAAGACTGGGATAAAAAAAAAAGCTATAAGATTTCTAAAACGCAGAAAAAATCAATCGATGCACACGATTTCGTTATACTGCCCTGCTTCTTAAAGTCAAGGAAGCGACGAATGGATAGAGGCCAAAGCTTTATTCCATGTATGTGTTAACTACTAATTTTGGTTGGAAACAAAAAACTTACATCGAGCTTAAAAATAAATTTATGTAAGAAGTGAAAGATAATTACGTGGACACTGTTTGTCGGGCCAGATTTTCCGAAGTCAGATGAGCATTTCGGAGCACACACTAGAGTACTGGTCTTATTAATGATAGAATACGATAATCGCGAACGCGGTTTTTATTACCTCTGATCGTGTAAACAGAAGAGAGATGAGTTTGGGTTAGCATCATACGTTTTGATTTACTTCTGACTCTGCCGAACAGAAGGTACATACCACAATCACAACGGTTTTGATACTCTGACCACGTCAACAGAGTATAATGACTAGTGCTCCAACCGGGTCGGGTCCGATCCGTAATCCGACCCGGAACGCACATTTCGGGTCGGTTCGGGTCGAGATCAAACCCGACCCGAAATATTTCGGGGCAGCCTAAAAATCGCTGTTTCTCGTTCAATATTAACAAATATATACAAAATTACATTCCGAAAAACTCTACTTAGGACACAAAATACAAGTGTCTTAGTAAAAATAAACGTCATTAACGAAAAACTATTTTACGATTTTCGGGTCAAACCCGACCCGACCCGAAATTATCGGTTCGGGTTGACCTCAAACCCAACCCGACCCGAACAGAGCTTTATAAATGTCTTTGTTACTGGGCGTCACCTACCAAACATACCACACCATAATGGTTTTAAATTTATTTCTGACCGCATTCTACAGAAAAAGTTCTATGTGTCACCCACTAAAGCAGCATAATAGCGAGGTCACCATCGCTCACGACTTCCGTTACTAAGCTACATAGTAAATAACTCCAAAGGAACGGGTATGAGAAAAAGAATAACAATAAGCGAGATACATGTAAAGAGAAATCTCCATAAGTGCACCCTCTATAAATGCACACACTATACACCCTCCCAAATGCACGCTATGGCTCAATCCCAAACTTATAAATCATTTAGTAAATAATATAATATATATTTTATAATAATTATATTAAAAATCAAAAATTTTTTAAATTATACTAATTTTAATTAAAATTATAAATATAATCAAATTCTTTTATAGTTATTATACTCAGAAAAGCAAAATTAGTGATTATAAAGAAGATGTGACTATAAAGAAGTTTTTTTAATAAGACATCTAATTATTTACTCTCTATAAATGCACACCTGTTTTTTAATATGGTCCCAAGAGGGTGCACTTAGAGAGATTTTTTGTATATGACCTACAGCCAATAAACAACGCTCGATTCGTAAATCAAAAATGCGGTAATCAAATATGGAGAATGCATTACGAAAGATTACTCAAATGAATGGTATATATTGAATAAGTCGAAATGTTAAATGACAACTAGACTATTATTTATAGCTTTACAAAATTTCGAAGCATTTAAAAAATCACTAAAACTGACTTTTAACGTTGCTTTTACTTTTTATGATTTCTAATCCAGGTATATGTAGACAATCGACCAATAAAACTGAACTCGATTTAGCGACTATGCAATTTAGCGATGATAAAGACAAATATCTTTCTTTCTATGTAGCATTATTGAGTTTTAGCTTAATTTAACGAAATTTTTCTTATGTTTCCCGACCACTTCGTTAGACCGAAATATCGAAAGTAAGGAAAGTAACAAAAAATTATTTCACTCTTATGTAAACTACCCGATGAATTTCTCCCAAAATGTATCTCTGGCCGTAATACATATCCCAGAATTTGAAAGTTAATCGTTAAGGGATAAATGATTTAGCAAAGCGAAAATTGTGGAGAAAAAATCGAAATAGCATGTCAAGCCTGCGTTGACATGGAGGAAGGAGAATATACAGTCAAGATTCGATTATCCGATGTGATCAGGACATCCCATTTGTGGTTATGTCTCTCTCTAGGCTATTACCGTAAAGCGCTCTTTAAAGAACCCTCCCAGCTTTTTAGCAGATAATTTATGTACAATATCCGGGTACTTTACATTGTGCTACAATTATTTAGTACAAAAAAATGAACGAAACTAATTTAATTTTTCTCATTCTCAAGTTTTTCAAATCGATAAAAATTCAGAATTTGATTGTCGATCAACATGTACCCTCCTCCAACTAATACCCTAGCCACGGCAAAAAAGTGTTGGTCACGTGATCTGAAATAAGTCCATAAAAATATCCGATTAATATTAGATATCAAGTATTAGAATTAGAGCTGAGATCAAGATTATATATAAATTGTCTTCCCAACATTTTTTGATAGTGTGCCAAGCTAGATTTTGATATTTGTTTTTTGTATTTTTTATTTTCTTGTGTCGGACTTGTTTTGCCGGGTTAATCAAAAATTTGCTACATTCCTATTGGTTGCACAGAATTTTTGCGCATTCTTATTAGTTTGATCATCACGTGACCGACACTTTGTCGTGGCTAGGGTATTATCCTCCGACCATAGTACCCCTAATTTTAAGTGAATGTAAAAACACCCGGGGTACTTTAAAGAGCGCTTTACGGTAACTGTTATCAAATAATTATTATTTGATAACAGTTAATAACCTAGAGAGAGACATAACCATAAATGATCACATCATGTATTGATTTTTATGAGCATAATACCCTACTTAGAGACATTTCAAAAATAAAATTAAAAATTGGTACTTTTTAAAAAGAAACCAATCACACCCTTCCGTAAAATTTCAAATAAAGTTTGTGGCATAACAAGAACAGACGTTTTATTAAATATGATTAGTTACATGCATTTATATTATTAAACCTGCTTTATGCTGATTTGACAAAAATACTATTATGATGTATGAGTGCTTTTTATGGGAAATTTTTTAACAGTTTGTTATGTTCAGCCAACGAGTCCTACATAAAACATCGGACTCATTGGTTAGACATAGTAAATTATTATAAGTTGTGAACAATATAAAAATCCAATCGGTTAATATGATTTGAATCTAACAAATAAGTCTAATGTAAGTATATTCTATCATATAAGCCAATGAAAAGTTTTGATTGATGCGATAATATAAGTGCATGTGGCTATCCACATTTAAAGCTCAAGACTGATATCGATATGCAGTTAATTTTTTCGATCGTTGATCCTTTCGGCAGGTGTACATGTATTTGTTAGAAACCATTGTATGCAATTAAAGTATAGTGCCGTGTGTGTTGTATAACCAACACGTGTATGTTATACAACGCAACTAGAATTAGTTCGTTTCAATAGTTTTTTTTCTAATCCATTTTCGTGCACAAAATTGTATGATGTCAGTTTTGAGCCTTTTGGAAATTAATTTCATTTTTGGCTTATTATAAAGTTCAAACTTAGATTCTCACCTTATAACGATATTCAGTATGAACAGGATACATATATACGTACACGTAGATCATTATGATTTATAGTAATCCTACCTTCTTTTTTTGGATCATTCGTACACATAAAATGTTTCAAAGATAGTAACGGTGATAATTCTAAATAAAATGAAACTTGATTATTAATTAATTCTATTGCCGATGACCATGAGAGTAGTGAATTCCTGAAGTGACGGAATTCCCCTTACTCTGTGTGCACGCACCGTTCTCTTATACACACACACACGAACATCAAAGAATGGTCATCAACATATGTATTTACGAAAATACCTTCGTCATTGTAAATAAATGCCATGTGAAGGGAGCTAAGGAAAAGAAATATCAATAACAGCTAATAAACGTAATTATGCTAATTAAATAATACGAAACAAAAAAAGGACGAATTAAAATTTAAATAACAGCAATATAATGCCTAGACCCGCTTACATCACACACAATAAGACTCGAAATTTCAAATTCATTTATTCTCAAAATATTCAAATATTCATTGTGTAAAAAGCTGAGAAATGATAAAGAAAGAACTATTACATACTGTTATGCCCGTATTCTGTCCGTCTGTATTCTGTACCCCAGACGTATAAACAGATAGACAGATGAGGTACAAAAATGTACTATGCCACTTATTTCTCGGATATGTTTGTCTGTCGGTCACAAAGTGAGTGCGAGATTTTTTGACGCGCGTAACTTTACGATATGATTACTAAAAGTATTTTATTTACGGGTTCACATTAACGTTAACATAATTATATTACAATTAAATTAGGTTTAGTCATAAGAAGCAGTGTCAGAATTAAGGTTCCTTAATATCACTTATCACTTTTCTTTTTCCGATACTTTGATTCATTTTACAAACGAATATTTATATTTGGATATTAATTCTCGTCTTTTCAAAAACGTTCTTTCATTTCCGAATATAGATATGAAACGACAACGATGATGATATTCTGCATACTGCATAAAAATATCGATATATAAAGTTATTAAATACAACTTCATGGAAACTGGTTTGAATGAAGGAAAATCAATCTATTTTATGGACTTTATCGATCGATCAATGATTCAATATATCTGCATATTAAAAGTATATATCTTCATTGATTATGTATAAATATATCAGATGGTAGTCGTTAGATTCTTTTTTTCTCTTTTTATCACGCACTCTTAAAAAAACAGAGACACGCACACGCACACGCACACACGCACACACACACACACATATAATTCATTATATATATAATATTTGTTTTATTATATTTCTTTTAGTTGCATTTCTTTTTCTATTTCTTCTTCTATTTCTTCTTCTTTTCTCTTATTAATATTAAGATTCGAATTATTGCTCTTTTTAAATAACTCGTGAACGGTTTTATTATAATAATCATTTTCAACTTGAACTTTTCCCCATATTGTTATTGAGTAGTACTATAAAAAGAAATCACAAAAAGAGACGGAATACACACTTATTCATAGTAATAAGAAGAGGAGAGGCGAGGCATCAGACATTCTATGCCAATACTATTTCGCGAAATTAAAGATCATACGCTTGTTGCTTTCGGTGGCATTGATAGTATTCTTTTGATTTGAAGATTGGCTTTGACTTTTTGAAAAAGTTTAAGCGTAATTATAATGAAACCATTTTTCAATCAAGATAACGATAACGATGATCATCATCATCATCATCATCACAAACAGAAACCGAACAATAGTGGTAGGATAATAACTTTTATCGAAACTTCTGCAAAGAATAATGATGGATCGCCCATAATTTTCGAAGCAAATCAACATGTTTCGAGGTCAAATTCTTTATTAATGGAATTACCGACGCATCATACAATCACAACAAATGATATTAATAAAAATATTCTAATTCCGTCTATAACTACTTCTTTGATCACGTCTTCTAATACAAACTCGCAAAATAATAGTTACTATGAAGATGGCTGTCTGCCAGGTAATATAATAATCTTATTTCTCGTTAATTAATCTCTTATAATAATAATAATAATAATAATATAGCATCATTTGAAATAAAATAAATCCAATCAAAATCTCTGATGATTAATTATAGTGCCAAACAAAAAGAAAAACACGTCATCAAGTGCTCCAACCTCACCAACTTCATCAACCTCTCCATCCCCAAAACGGCATCCAGTAAGTTTTATGCGGAGTCTGAGTCCCAAGAGTTCTTTAATAAATGAGCAACAAAGACATCACTTATCATCATCAGTATCATCATCAGTATTGTCAGTTGATAACTCGTTGTTATCACCACCAACGACTACGTCTTCAAACTTTTCTGTTTCTTCAATATTACAGCCTGACTCTTTATTGATCAATGAGAATAATAATATAGAAAATAAAAAAGAGAAAAAAGCATCGCGACATAAAAGTTTTATAATTTCCACGCAACAGCACTTCGCAAATATGTTTCGTCGTCGTAAAAGATCCTCATCGTGTGGTCAGATTTCTATTAATCTTGAACCTGTAATAATTGATGACAGTTATATAATGCAACAACTACAAGAACAAAAATACTCGGATCCTGAAGAAGAGTTTAGCGATGAAAATGAAGATTGGGATATTCCCGATTCATTACGAGAAATTGATTTTGCTGATGGATTACAAATAGTTGAATATGATGGGATATTAATAAACGGTTTATGTTGTAATTGAATTTGCTAATAAAAGTTTTTTTTTTTGATTCAAATTCCAGTTTACTGCGTGTGCAGAATTTAAATTAACCAATCTTTGTTTTCATTGGCTAAAATTGATGATTAATTACTATATATGATACATTATTAGCCAATGAAAACAAATCGGTTTTCATAGTAAATATTATGCAAATCTATGCAAATCCAGCCGAGACTTGTATAAATAATGATTATATATATAGAAAATTTTTTATATGCTACTATAAGAAATATAAATCGACATTACTACGCCAAATAATCAAAATTTGTATTATTATCTGAATTTCTCAAAATACAAAAAGATGTTACAATTCATAGCATTGTTAGCAATTCTAAGTAAACAAAGAATGCTTCCGCGTTTTTTCAAGCATGGTGGCGGTACGATGGAACCAAGACATCTCGCAATGATTCAAAAAAAGATCACGGTTGCAATTGTTTGACTAATGTCGGAATGCCGTATGTGTTGCAAAAGAAATAATGACTTTACAAATTAATTATTCGTGCATAGTTTTCCATTCCAAAACAAAAATGCATGCAATCTTTGTTGTTAAGGTCAATGATTCGGTTCATATGAAACACCAATAATAAAGCCAAATTCAAAAGTTTAATTCAATGTATTCTTTTTTTGGAAAAAGTCTAGATTCTAACACGTTACGATTACTTTAATTATATGCATGTTTATACCGATAAATAAACAAATTCGTTAGTTTAGTATTTTTTGTTGGCAATCTACTATGTATTAGGAATCCAAACGATATGCAATGAAACAGGTAATACAAAGGCAGTGACTATTAGTAGAAAACCCGGTTTACCATAACTGTTCCTGGAACAAACTTCGGTTTTAACGGGGTTGACTGTAGTTTGATAATTTATTTTTGTGTTAGCGTTAGCATATAAATCGTGCAATGTTTATTAGTATTAGTATACTAAACAACCGAACTTTAGCACACTATCTTTTTTACATAAAATGACATGTACAGTGGCAATAAAAAAGAAATGCGCTATTGCATTATAATTTTCTACAGATGGGGTGCGTTTTATGGTATTTAAAAGAATTAGATTTATAGCCTTCTTCATAACTAAAAAAAAACTATTATTTTCAGTTTTAATATTTCCTTCTTGATGTTAATTCAATTCAATATTAGCCAATTTTAGTAATTTTTGGTTGAAGTTAAATCAGCTGTGGAATCATATGCTCAGAGACGAGTTTTTAGGAATTCTGATAAATGTTTGATGTTTGTTAATCAGAATAAACGAAATTGATTAAAAAAGTATTTGTCAGTGTTTTATCTTTAGACTTTGATTAAACACAACGCCAATTTTTCATCTATAAAAAGGCCATAAGGCAGACAAATCAAACAATTAAAAAACTACCATTGACTAAAAAAAATGCATCTAAAATTCAAACTTTTTTTCATCGTTATTGACGTTATTTATGCTATCAATGCCGAACCAGATAATTCTCAAATTTTTCCCAAAATTGAATTCGATTCCCATAAACCAAATTCTTCTATATTACCAGAATTTCCAAATACTATAGCCGACTCCAAGAACAACTCTAACCATCTTGCTCTCCCCGTGACTTTGCCACTTCCTGTTTCAACTATAATGATAAATCAAGAGCAAAGTGTATTACCAGAAGAGATTTCCGAAACACATGAGTCATTTTTCGATGATTAGAAGACTAACGCTAACTTAAAAAATTACGATCATGACGTTACCCACCTTATTGTCGTGGATTATTTTGGTTGTTATCGGTCAAAGATTTGATTTTCACAAGATTAATTTTTTAAATTAGCATTTTAAGTTTTAGAGAATGACTGTGATATTAGCCTAGAGTATTACAATATAAATTTAGCATACATAATTCAACGTCATAATGTCAATATAACACGATTCTTTATTCAGGGATTCGTTTACTTATTCATTCGTAATTGAAAATCGGTGGACTTGAGGCAAGAACATTTGCAGTCGCAAAATAATGGAGATAAAAATTCTAGATAATTTTTATCAAGTGTTTCATTTCTTGTGAGAGCCACCGCATACATAAATGATTATTAACTATATATGTAAGTAAAAATAAATTTTACTAAATATAAAAAGCAAGAAATTGTAATTGTGATTGCTCATTAAAAGTGTATTTGTAGACTTTTCAAAATATATTTTTATAGTCATACTTAAAATATATGATGATAATTAATGCAACCTTTTTTTGAATGTCTTATTTTATATTTTTATAATAAATAATACAAAAACATATTCTGCATTCATGATAATATTAATTATTAACACATGTATAGTCATAACTATTTATAATTACATTCATTTATAGTGGTATGAATTGATATTTTTCTAATTTTATTGAACAATTATATTTATATTCTATTGAATAAAATATTTTTCAAATAACAGTTCAAATATTAGTTCAAATATTAATTCAAATATTAATTCAGATATTAATTCAAATATCAGTTCAAATATCAATTTGAATTATTGATTCAACTATTAATTTTATTGGCAATTTAATATTTATCATTTATCTATAAAAGAATCATATACTTTAGCATAAAAAAATTATCAAGTTTTTTAATTATCAAGCTCTTTGATAAAATTAATAATTAAGTAACTTGTTAGAAAAATTTCTTTTATTAATTTAATTAAATTAAATAGTATTCATATTTATTATTAGTTTATAATTTCTTGTTTTAATTGCAAAATTATATTTATTATTAAAAAAATATTTGAGCTTATTTTAATTATTTAACAAAATAAATATATTACTTATTTTTATTTTTTTAATTATATAATATTTAATTATTATATTATCTCTTATTTGATTAAAATTATATAAATAATATATGTATTATATACTTGAAAATTATAAATTATATAAAATAATAACAATAATATTTTATTCAATATTATAATTATATTTTTATATTATATTTTTTTATAATTATATTTTTTTTAATTTTAATTATTCTAAAATATAAAAATTTTTGATTTTTATATAATTAGAATATCTTTTTTATAAAGATTAATAATAATATTAATCAAATTATTTTTAAAAACTTTAGTTTTAGTTATTAAATAATAAATTTATTTAATAAAACTTATAAAAGTTTTTTCTAAACTAAATTAATTTTTGAATTAAAATATTTTTAATTTAAATATTTCAGTTTTTTGAATTTTAATATATAATTTTGTTTTAATTAATATTATTAATTCGAATTAATTTAATTATAATAACTATTATATATAATAGCTTTAATATTAATTAATTATATATCCAAAATTTTAACTTTAATTCTAATTCAAATTTTAATTAACTAATTAAAAAATTTTGTTTTATATAGTAATTAACAAAATTATAAAATTATATATATAATTTTATTAATAAAATATATATAAAAATTATAAGTTATATTTTAATATATATTTTTTCTGAATTTTTTAACAAAGTTATTCTAATTGCAAAAAATATATATTAAACTATATTTTATAATTTTTGTTTTAATATAAAAATAAAAAATATTTATTAATAAAATTATATGTATAAATTTATAATTCTATTAGTCATTGTATTTATATTAAATAAATAACAAATAAAAATTAATTAAAAAAAGTATTTTTTATTTTGAAGTAATTTTTAATTTTCAATAAAATATTAAACTATTCAATAAGAAAATAAATTTATTAAAATTTATTCTTATGACTATTTATTATTTACAAAACTAAAATATTATTTGCTTTTTTTATCTAATAAGTTAATGCAAATACTACTTAATTAAATAGATTTTTTGAATAATATTATTAATTTTTAATGTTTTCACTTTTAATCAAAATAAAAGAAATAAAGAAAATTATAATAATATTATATTTAGACTTTCTGAATTTTTTGCTGCATGTTCTATATTATAATTAACTTTTAATATAATAATATTATTATGAATCAAATATATCATTATTATTATTATTAGTATTATTATTATTTATTATTATCATTATTATAATTTATTCTTTTATTATTTTTATATGACAAAAATTTACATGATATTTTATTATATGTTATAATATTCAATAATATATTATAATATTCAGTAATATATAATAATATCCTACAACATGTTGTAATATTTTGCAACATGTTGTAATAAGATATAATATATTGTAACATGCATGATAAAATAATTAGCTATATAATGAAGAGTTTTACCTCACAAATAAATTATTAATTAATCACTACAAAATCTAGCTAGTCAATAAACTATTCTTTATTTATTATTAATGAAATATTGTATATTAATTGATTTAAATAAATAAATTCATACTATAATAATTGCATTAATTACACATTATTGAACATCAATCAAAGTTACTAAAGAATCTCAATACTATATTATTTTAGAATTGTTTTTACACTTAGTAAATATTACAATCTATTAATAATAGTGTTAGTCTATTTTAAAGATAGAAGAAAATGTACAGCATGATGATTCCAGGATAACTGAAATTACTGAGATTAAATATAAGAAAAAATCAAGTTAGACATTGGTTGAACATTCACGTTATAATAACACTTACCAGGAGCCTGATTATGATAGCACCATGATCCTAAAGTAACTGGATCAAATTATAAACTTACTAAAATAGATATTAATTGAATACCTACATCATGAGATTATCTATTTGAGTCTGAAACTCATGATAACAGTTTGAAATTATCTCTAACTCCTTAATTTCTTAATTTTGATCATATGACTAAATATATATTGTAAAGATAACAAAGTTTTCAGACATATTAACATTATTTGCTATATCATATTTATTTAATATATATAACATATCTCACATTGTAATAACTTAATCATAAAATTATTTTATATAAATAAAGAATTTTTTGAATAAACCAAAAGGTATTAATTGATTAATACAAAATCTAACTAGTCAATAAATCACTTTTTGTTTATTGTTTAATAAAATTGTATATTAATTAATTTTATAATTATTAATCTTGTTATAACACTTACTTTATATATTACTAAACATTCAACCAAATTGTTATAAAATATCAGTACTATATTATTATAGAACTATCACTACACTAAGTAAATACAAAGAAAATATTTATTAGTAGTAGTGTTATCTATTCGAAATTAATAGAATAAACAATGTTGTCATGATCAGGCTCCTGGTAGATGTTATCATAATGTGAGTGTTCAATCAATACCTAATGACAGTAATTTTTACAGTTACTTAATCTCATCATAAAAATATACTTCAGGATTACCATGCAGTGTGTTT
The DNA here is from genome assembly GCA_910591945.1 of Ambispora gerdemannii. Lineage (NCBI taxonomy): Eukaryota > Fungi > Glomeromycota > Glomeromycetes > Archaeosporales > Ambisporaceae > Ambispora > Ambispora gerdemannii. Next base: position 48,041 of record CAJVPL010000051.1, read on the forward strand.
TCTATCTTGTAAATAGGCTCTCACTATTACTAATAAATGTTATGTCTACTTAGTGTGGGACAGTTCTATAGTAATACAGTACTGATATTCTATAGCAACTTTGGTGATTGTTCAATAGTGCACAATAAATGCAAGTATTTTAATAAGTTATTTTTCAATTAATTAAATATACAAATTTTATTAATAATAAATAAGAAACAGTTTATTAACTAGTTAGATTTTTATATTGATCAATTAATATCTTTTTCAAAGCTTTAATTGTATTTTATTTATAATAAATATTTTCCACTAATAAATATTATATTTATAATTAATTATATAAGTTAATAAATAATAGGTACTATGTAAATAATGGAAATTATGATAATTGTTGTAAATGATGATAATTACAGTAATTGTTATAAATGATGATAATTACTGTAATTATTGTAAATTATCAAAATTATGAAAGTTATGAAAATTATATAAATTTTCAGTCGTAACAATGTCATAATCCTAAAGTAACTGGATTGAATTATTAACTTATTAATATAATATTTATATCACAAGATTACTTATCTGAGTTCAAAACTCATAAAAACATTATAATTTATTAGTAATAGTAAGAATTTATATACAAAATAAAAGAAAATATATTATATAATAATTTTAAAATAATTAAATTATTAAAATTAAATATACAAAATATAAATTGATTAGATATTAGTTAAATATTTATATTATAATAATATTTATCAAAAATTTGATCATGATAATATTATTAATTTTACTATTAATATATAATTAATTGTATTATTTATCTCACTATTAATTATATTATTAATTATATTCTTTATTTTACTATTAATTATATTATTAATCTTGTTATTCATATTATTTATGAATAACATTTTTATTTATTTTTTGAAAAAAAAGTGATATTATATCCACTTGTAAAAACTATTTAATTTGAATAATATTTTATAATTATAGATTATGATTTTGAGAAATTTTAAAAATTGATTGCATAATTTTTTTGTGACAAAAATTATCTTATAATAATAAAAATAAGCTTACCTTAATATATATAATATATTCAAATCCACACATTAATTAATATAATATTAATTTATAAATTCAAAATTTAGTACAGATTTTATTGAATTAATTAAATTTGTTAAATTTGTTGTATTTCTTTGATACAATTAGTAATTTAACTTTTTTTACTTTGATTATAATATAATTTAGTTTTCTATTAATAATAATAGCAAATATAAATTAAATAAATTACATGAAATTTATTTGATCTAAAATAAAATTTTGTTCAAATCAAATTAAATCAAATTTGAGATTAATAATTTCAGATTAGATCAGATTCAAATTAGATTTAATTTAAAAATTGTAAATTAGTTTTTTATTAATAACATTTATTTTTACTAAAATACTTATATTTTATATCTAAGAAGAGTTATTCAAAATGTAATTATATATATTATTATATTTATTTTTAATAATTCCTTAATTAATAAATTCTTTAAAAATAATAAAAAATATAAAAATTTCTCTAAAAATAGTAACAAAACAATAAATCAATAAAAATAATTTATATATATTAGTTATTTAATAATTATATAATTATTATTTCTCATTTTAATAATTATTAATTCAAAATATTTTTTTCTATTTTTTTACTTTTTCTATTTTTTTATTTTTTTATTTTTTTTATTTTTTATTTTTTTTATCTTTCTTATCTTTTCTATCTTTTCTATCTTTTTCTTCTTTTTTTATAATAATTTATATTATAAATAATATCAAAATATATTAAAAATTTTGTAAGAATACTATTTCAATACATATTCTTCATGCTTCAAATAAATTAATAAATTTTAATCTTTATTCTAACAAGTTAACTAATTGTATCTTGTTATTATATTATTAATATTTGTTTTTGTTTTTATTCTGTCAAAAAAAATTGTTTGGCTAAAATAATTTATTAATTAAACTTCAAATCTTGTTATTCAAGTCACTTTTTGTATATCTTGAATGATATCAAAAAACTAAATATTGATTTGTATTGAATTAAATTTTGATTATTTGTTTATTAAGTCTTTAAACTTTGAAAAGACAAAATATATTTTTAGATTGAATATTTGTAATATTTTGATTTTTAATTAAAGATATTTGATTTGAATATTAGCATTTTATTTTCTTGTTAGTATTAAAAGTACTAAAATATATATTATTACAATTCAAATATTCTATACTATAATTATTTATTAATATTTAATTAATATTTAATTATTTTATTATACAGTTAAATCTCTCTATAGTTACATCTATTTATAGTTATACCTCTCTATAGTTATCCTATTTTGCTTTTCCATTTATATTGTCACCATTTTCAGAGTTATTTCTCATGATGATATTTCTGAAATATAGTGAGTGACTGTATTCAATTGAAAGGTCGGACTACTGAACTATCAAAACTTATAATTTAAATATCAAATATTAAAATAATGAGAGTTGGACATAACTTTTAACAAGAAACTTAACGAAGTAAATACGATAACTATCAAAGCTTTCCTAAAGTACCAGTCAATGATAGCTATATAAAAATGCAAATACGAATATAATAAAATAAATATAAATGCTACCTCTCTTTAGGCCAGCAACACGAAAATAAAAATAACATGATGCCTTCCTGGCATCTCCCAAAAATCTTAAAAATAA
>CAJVPL010000052.1:0-50628 GCA_910591945.1 Ambispora gerdemannii
AATAAAAATAAATATTGTCCAATAAAATATACTATACGAAGTGTCCAATAAAAATAAATATAAAAATTGTCCAATAATATATAACTAACAAAATAAACTATAACAATATAATAATAAATATATAAATGAACAAATTTATTATATGTTTTTAATTGTTATTAATTATTCTTGAGATTCTAAGAACTATGAAATCTATTGAATCTATTTTTTTACTAGCTAAAATATATGCAATATTTATAAGTAATTGATAAATAAGAAGTGATCATTTGGAATAATCACTTGAAATGATTATTTGAAATGATCATTTGAAATGATCACTTGGAATGATTGCTTGAAATAATCATTTATGATGATCATTTTTGTAAAACATCAAATTATAACAATAAAATTAACCAATAAAATATTATCCAATTAAATTTATGATATGAATTAACCAATAAAATAAGAATTAAATATTCATATCATAACAATATTACAATTTAGATATTAAAAAGATAATAATATATAAAAATAAAAAGATAAATTAATTTGATTATTTAATTTTTGTTGATTAAAAATTAATTAATTATAAAATTTTTGATAAAAATAATAATAGTATTCAAATAATTAATGAGTTAATAATATTTAATTAAATTTATTATAACAAATATAGATTTATTAGTTATCAATATGATTAATATATATTAATATATAGATTGACTATTATTATGATCAGGTTCTTAATGAATATTATTATAATATAGGTATTTAATTAATATCTAATAATAGTATTTTTATGATTACTCAATCTTATCATGATCAATATACTTTAGAATTATTATGCAGTATATTTTCTTCTATTAATTAGATAGATTCTCACTATTATTAATAAATGTTATATTTACTTAGTGTGAAATAGTTTTATAGTAATACAGTATTATTACTAATTCAATATATGAATACATGAATGGAAAATACAATCATAGTAAAAATTAGTTATAATAATATTTAGATTATATTTTAGTTTGATAACTTTCTACTTCTACTTCTTTTTATTTCTATTTTCTTTTTTTTCTTATTATTTTATATTAGTTTAGTTTTTATTTACTATTTTTGCTATTGGTACTTTAGTATAGAACAAGATTATTAATTATAATGTAATTAAATTTTATGTAATTTAAAAAAGAACCAGTAATTTTATAATATTAGCATAGATTTACTATATCACATATTGTACTATAATTGTGTTATACTACATATTACTGTACTATATTGTGCTACTATAATACAAAAATATATATAAATACAAGTGCTAATAATTAATAAAACTCAAGTTCTTTGATTCATATTGAAAGTTCTTCAAGTTCGATTTAAGTTTTCTTAGTTTTGTTTTAAGTTTTTTTTTGGTTTAATTTTAAGTTTATTATGTTAAATTAATTTAATTTTGAAGTTAAAAATAGTTTTTGATTGAAATTTCTTTTAGTTTAGTCTTGTCTTTAGTTTAGTCTTATTATTATTATTTTTATCTTGTCAAGAAATATTATTCTTTTGTCATAAATATTATTTAATTATTTATTCAAAGTAAATTGCTATGGATATAATCACTATTACTATTTTGAATATTTTCATATACAAAAATTCAAAATAATAATAGTACTGATATTCTATAGCAACTTGATAGTTATCCAATAGTATATAATAAATACAAGTATTTAATATAAGATTATTATTTATTATTTAATATACAAATTTCATTAACAATAAATAATGGACAATTTATTGACTAGCTAAATTTTTGTAGTGATCAATTGATACTTTTTTTAAAGCTCTAATTATATTTTATTTATAATAAATATTTTTACTAATTAATGTTATATTAATTTAATTATAATAAAGATAATATATGTAATAAATATAATATAAATAATAGATAAAGTATTTTAGCTAGATTTAATAAATATAATAAAGATATATTTATGAAATGTTGAAAATGTTTGAAATATTTTTAAAGCATTAAGAAATTAAGGAATTAAGAAATTATAAAATTCTATTTGTAATATCATTAAAATAAAAATTCAAAGTCAAAATTGAAATTAAAAGAATATGTGATGAGAACTTTCAAATAAAAATCTCTAAGTAAGAAGATTTAAGTTTTTTTTATCAAAGTAGAAAAAGCTAAAAGCTCAAAAATCTTTTAGTTAAAAAATTTAAAATTAAGAAATCCTATTTAATTCTATCTAAAATATATATTATATTTATAATAATTACTAATTTATAGATCAATTTTATTATTATTCTTAATTTTATAAATCATTTGATCACAAGTATTATCAGTATTACTTGATATTTACACAAGTATTATTAATATTACTAGTATTACTGGTATTAATATTAATACAAGTATTAATATTATTGTTATTGTTAATACAAATAAAAAACCAATAATAAAGTTTTAATTAATTATTTAATTAAATTAAAACTAATTTTTAACTAATAAAATATAACAAAATCTTATCCAATTAAATTATAATATGAATTAATCAATAGAATAAGAACTAAATATTTATATTATAACAATATAAATAAAATATGAATAGTATGAAATAAAAAAAAATGTGATCTATAAATCATATAAAAATTAACTATCCAATTAAAATAATGTGTAATAAATTATATGATATGTAAAATCATATAAAAATTAAATATCCAATTAAAATAATGTGTAATAAATCATATGATATGTAAAATCATATAAAAATTAACTATCCAATTAAAATAATGTGTAATAAATCATATAATATGTAAAATTCATATCACAAATAAAATTTATATTTTTTTGTTTCAAAAATAAATAAATAAATAATACATAGTAAAGTTAATAAATTATAACATGTTATATTTCTAAATCAAATTCAAATCTGATTTATTTTTTTTTATATTTATAAAGATTACTACAATTTTATTTTTTGAATTAGTTTGTTTTTAATACACACTTATATTTTTCTTGAACTCCTTCAAAGTTTGTTTCAAACTTTAATTTTTTATAAATTCTTCAAAAAATCAGGTTAGTACTTTGAACTTTTTGAATTTACCAAATATCTGGTTCAGGTTTAGTTCAAACATTAAATCTTTTTGAACTCAAGCCAAAATCTGGTTCAAGTTCAGTTCAATAATTAAACCCTTTTTGAACTTATCAAAAAGTCCAGTTCAGATTTGGTTCAAACATCAAATCAAATTCAAGTCAAAATCTGGTTCAAGTGCAATTCAATTTTTGAACCAGACTCAAATCCAGGCAAAAAAATCTGGTTCAGTTCAGTTTATAAAAACACTATTTCACATGTCAATTGTTATACCTTTTTATATATGAAATGTTGTATGTTTGAATTTCGGGTTATAATTATGTTTTAGTTTAGTTTCTGTTAAAGTCTATATTATTTGTTGTGATCCAATCATTGATTACAAAAAATAAAAATCAAAAGTTAAAAAAACGTGATAGGTTTGAACTATCAAATCCTTAGAGTTGTAGAGTCGAAAAAGAAACGACCACTTGAATAAAATCAAAAGTTCAAAAATACATTCGGGTATGTAATTTTTGCACCAAACTTCCAGACGTATCTTGACTAAAGAAATCTCTCGTTCGCCCGTCTCTTAAGAAACGAAAACGTGAAAATGATGAGTATACAAAGATGAACAGAATAATCAGTGGCAAATGGGACACTGAATTAATAAATGATGCCGAACGTATTACTAGAGAAAAAGAAAGAAACGAAGAAATACATCAAAATGGAAGCAATGATATTGATGAAGAAATCAATTCAATGTCTAAAACAAAACGAATAGCATGCTAAAAACTACTAAGAGAAAGTAATCGCAATCATTTATAGCAGGGAACGATAAGTTTTAGAGTACAAAATAACCAAGTTACCTTTCCTTCAGACTCTCTATCTTTCTACATCATATGGTTAATCGTTGATTGTCTAGTAAACATTGAAGTTCATTTTTCATAAATAAAGTTAAATCGACTCAATAAATGTGGAATGGCCGATAATTGAGGTCCATATCGCTGTGCATTATCATATAATTCAAAAAGAGGTACAGCTAATAATTTCATATTTTTAGGTACCGATAGAACCTCTATATGAAAAATATGTAAGAAAGTTATGATTATAAAAAATGACCGCAACAAAATCGATGTAAGCTTATATTTACTCTTTTCGGGTAGTTGAACCAGGAATATTTTCTTTTGCTCTTTGGGTTTCGTGACATGAGCTGGCACATATGGGTACTAAGTTTGAAAATTTCAGAAAATTATAATAAATACTACAAATACCAGAAACGGTAATAATAATAAAATATGTATACAAACCATAAATGTTTCGAAATTTGGTCGCCACCATACACTCAAACATTCACCAATTTCCCAATTTTGTTCTGAACCTCCCGCTGAATTTGTAACAGCATTATAATTATTGGTGACTGGAGCAAGACGTTCACTTAATCTATTTTTTAGTCCTTCAATTTCATCCTCGCCTGGTCTTAGATAATCGCCTGGTCTGTTATTTATTTTTATTAGTATTGTTGTTGTTCATCATCATATCGGACGTTAGACGAGACGAAGGCGAAAAATATCAATCAATTAATATGGACGAGTAAAAAACTCATAGTCAAGAAAAAACTATGTTAAAAAAAAACTAAATCAAAAACAGACAATTTAAAAAATGAATTTGCAATTTGCAACATCAACACGTGTGGATGATTATGTTCATGAACCACCAACACGCCTTCTACTGTACGTCGCATTCCACTAGTTTCATAGTCATTTTGTAGTCGTGCGAGTCGAGCTGCAACTGACGGGTCTTCTTCTGGTTGTGCCTCTTTTGTTCCAAATGTATAATTTACTATTATTTTGAATTTTTGTAAGTAAAGATTATTATTATTATTATTATTATTATTATTATTATTATTATTATTATTATTATTATTATTCAGAGACATTCCAATATTATGAACATATTTCCATTTGAAAATATTTAACATGATAAATCCGAATCTTACTTAGTGGATATCTATTTGGAATTTATACAACAAATCGGCAAGAAAATGGGTGTTAGATTTAAATTTTTGGTCAAAATCAAATTCTAAAGTACTTACAAAGTCACAGTTGGGTTATTGGACATCTTTCGACTGACAAACAAACAATAAGTAATAATGAATTGATTTCGGATTTTTCGAAAGATATACTATATGTAGATAGATTCACGCGACCAATCAAAGAAATGCTTAATTAATATAATAAGGTTTAACTCGTATTATATACTAACAAAATTTTTCATAAGCTAAGCTTCAAAAAATAACGGTAATTTATTAATTCACCAGTTGAGAACTCGAATTCTTCAGATTGAAAGCTTCTCGTCTTGTTTCATTGTAACAGCATGCAAAACTATTTTACGTATTTCAAATCAAAATCGTTTTCCTATATGTTAGAGATGTGCGCAGATTTCCTAAATTATGTGCAGATTTCAAGAGTTGTGCACTAAATGCTATTTTGGCTTGAATCCTTCCAATAGACACGCTAATAATAATTATACATTAATCTTCATCCTCTTGACATTAGAGGATAATCTATTTTCATCATCAGATTTTCTTACACTTCCTTTCCCTTCATTATTGACACTCAAACCGGGTATGTAGGGATTTAACAGCTCTATCTTCAATTTTTGCCTCATACCACCAACTAAATCTTCATCAATGGTAATTTGCACCATCACCTTGTTGAAAAGTTTGATGCTGATATCACATAAAGATGAGTCAAGACTATTAGTGTGGGGGTTATAGACAACTGGCGAGGCGGGAGTAGCGCTAAGAGAGCTCTTTGACGAGCAGACAATGCCTTCGATTCCATATCTAGAATTATACAGTTTTTTTGATATTACTAAATAAAAATTTGGTAGTATTTTATTTCTATCATTACCTTGGAATCAAAACGATAAATCCATTTTTGAGTATACGTGTGACAAATCCTTCTTCTTTTTCGGTTTTTCCTTTGAAAAAAATATTGGTGTGTAATTCAACAGAACTTCGGGCTGCTAATTGTGCCATCACATAACGATAGTTTAACCCTGTCAATCAGAATGAGTTTATATAAGTAAGCAACAGTAAAAAAAAAGGTGATCTGACAAATTGATCAATCATACCATCACAGAGCTTTTGCATTTTTGTTTTATCTGTCAATTCACTGCTATATACAGAATTGGTGTTAATACACGCTTCCAATAGTCGATGAACTATTATATCTAAATAACAAAGAAAATTTAGATTAAATCGTTCAATTCAATTAAGCAAAAAAAAAAGATAGTTTATTATGCAGGATACCAGAATATCTTCTGATGGGGGATGTGAAATGAGTGTAAATTTCCGAGGCGAGGCCATAATGCAGAAAATCCTTTTTGCCAAAATTCCCAGAACAAAAATACTTAGCCTGCATCATGCATCGGGTTGTCATTATTCTCAATAATTTATTGAAATAAGGTTCATTCGGTATCTAGCAGATTTATTTGTTATATTGTTTGTTATTTATGGTTAACTGAACCAACGAGGAGCAAAATGAAACAATTACCGCCGCCTTATTCAAGGAATCTGCCAGGTCTTTAGAAGTATTATATTTCAAAGTAAATCCAAACTGGGAAATTGATTGTGCCAAGTTTTCTAGCTTTGATTCAGTAGGAGGCGGATGGTGTCTATAGATAACAATCGAAGTTTTAATATATAAGCAGCAAAATCATCCACAAAATTCCATAAATCTATTATAGCAAATAAAATAAATACCTTAACAATGAAGAAGCAGGGAATTTCGAAATGATCTTTTGAGCCACAGAAATATTGGCAAGCAACATGAATTCTTCAACAAGAGCATTCGTTTCCTTTAAATCCTTCATTTCTACTCGAGAGTTAAAGAATAATGATGATGATGATGAGGAGTAATAAAAAATCATATTTGTAAAGGATACCGACATCAACAGGATCTTGCGAATCATTTTCTAATTGAAATCGCACTTCAGGACTCGCTAATGTCAGAGCACCACGTTCCAAGCGTCTAGCGTGTAGCTTTTTAGCAAGTTTGTTAAGAAGTCTTAAACCCTCTGTTAAATCGTCTTTCATTCGACTAATAACAATTAATCAATCAATTAATTAATTAATTTCACAATGAGATTTTCAATAGTATATTAGAATGCCAAATACTCACAGATCATCAATTCTTCTTTGAGCTTCATCATAAGTTAAAGAAGCCTTGGAAGAAATAACACTTTTGGTAAAATTAACCTGGATTATATCTGCGTCTGCACTCATTTCCTATTGAGTTTAGATTAGTATATTAAGCATTTTGAATATATACTCTATTCTAACTACGTTGGTCTCTTTAATATTAATTACCCATAGACAGGAAAAAGCCAATCGATCCACTTTTTCATGAAGTGAGCATAAATCTATTATTATGAAAAGTTAGATTTTATTATGATAAGAAGGTGAAAAATTCCAAAAAAATTAACAAATTAATTACTGCATCCAAGTAAGGTTGGTATCATGTCGATTCTCTTGTTAACCAAGTATACAGTAGTGCCACGAGTAGCAGCTTCTTGATCTAACGCAGATCCCGGTTTAACAAAGTGTGTGACATCAGCGATATCTTTATTAAAATATGGTGTTATTTATTATATCAAATAGAAAAAATACAATTCTTAATATATTCTGTGATACTTACGAACTCCCACCTCATAATTGCCATTAGGAAGTTGTCGAGCATGTAAGGCATCATCAATATCCGTACAATCTAATTGATGAAATGCAACTTTTTAGTTCAGCCAAAAAAAAAACTAAATATATAAAATGCTTTCCATCCGTACCTGGAGGATCTATACTACAAATATTCAAGTTCCTCAAGTCCATTCGATCGCGCAGTTGGTCTTCATTAACTTTCCAAGCTTCCCTTTCGATTGGAAGATCACTTAAAACTTGTAATGAAAAATCTTGATGCGGAACGTCGTGTTCTAATAACAAGACTTGAGTTTCGGTATCCTTATCACCTGCAGAACCGAGCGCACGAACAAAATGACCCATTGGGTATCTAATTTTATATGTTATGTTAAAGCGAAACAACGACGATTGAAAATCTAAACCATTTCGAAATCAAAAATTAGCATACTTTGAATCTTTGGGCCAAGCATCAATTGAGACCAGTATTCTTTGCCCCATCAAATTTTGAGCCTGTCGTGTTCTTATCCTAATAAAAGGAATTCGCCTATCCATTGTAATAACTAAAACATTCTCTGACAATGTCGATGTAGAAGATCCTTGAACGGTTTGTTTTCTAATGAATCCACAATATCTGATTAATTTTTAATCAGAGTTAAAGTTTGAATAGACAACTATAATTAATTAAATAAATGCAATTATCATGTAGATCAAATATTAGGATACGGTCTCCAATTTCGCTTAATAATTCCGATCACTTTGCCAGTAGGTTGTGGTGCGGAAGTTAACATCTCTTCAACTTCGATATTATTATTTTCTTTAGCTTCTCCATTGGTCGACATATTTTCTTCCTCTAAGAAGATCACAAAACTTTTAAATAAATTGCAGATAATTATTCTACTTATCGAGAATATCTAATAATTTACCCACCTTCATCTACTATCACCTCGGTTGGCGTCTTAAGCCATTCCGTCCGTGGAAACAGTTGGATAGCAACAATATCCCCTTGTATTGCTCTATTCATATATTGACGACCGAGTATCATAATTTGAGTGTCAGTTCCATCAACATTCGCCATAATTGACCCCTACATCAAAAAATCTTATGTTAAAAGAATAACAAGTTGACGAAGCGTAAAAAATTTAACGATTATCAAAAATCAAACCTCAAGATAATTATGTGTGCTGATACTCAAACTTCCTTGATATAGTGATCCGTTTTTTAATCCATTGGAAATATGCGCTGAACTCAAGTGCTAAATATGAATTATGATTTGTAGTAGTAAAGAGCTCAATAAATAAATTTAAAATTTTTGATTGTTATTATTACCTCTTCATATGTAAACTCCTTATTTTTCGTTTCTTGATTATCGGCTGTATTCCCAAGCATATCAATTAATTCAGGAAAATCGACCATTCCTTCCACATACTGTCTAACTTTCGTGTAAAAAAGAATCGAGATTTTGAGCAATTAATATATAAAGTATAACTAAAGGCTACTTTCTATACCTGAAAAAGCTAGCAGTCCATCTTTTTTTGCTTTTTCCCTGTTCGCTACATCATCCGATAAAAGCAAAACTTTGGCAGTCCTATTTAAATGCGTAGAATACCACTTCACAGCCAATCTTATTGCTATAAAATAGTTTATTAGTATAATGATAATCGAAACTTTTCTAACATAGATAATATTACCTCTGTCATTTCTATCATTTGGAGATTCATCTTTAAGTCTGTCTGTATATGTTTCCCTAAATTAAAAGTATAACAATCAATGATCTAATGTTATATTATTGTAAATTTAGCATGCTAGCCTTTTTTTTTTTTTACCTGTGATGCTCATTCGAAAAAACATAAAAGCCACGGCTCGTGTCACTAATAATAGCTTTTAGACGATTATAGATAGGAAGGCTCAGATGCCGTATTTCTTCATATACAGTTTGCAAAACAATAACGTTTCGAATAGATTTATGCTCGATGATATCAATCTTTTAAGAGATTAATATTTTATAATGAAATGCGTTTTTTTTTTGAGCTCGCAAGGTAAATCTGGCAAACCTGATTCATAAATAAGTTGGTGTCCGCGACGATAAAGTGAGGCGAGTCTACTATCTTCGTATTTGACGGAATTACTCTCAGTATGGATTCAGTGTGAGAACATTGAGAGCAAGACTCGACAGAACACCATATATCTTCACGCAAATAATGTTCTTGTACTACTTTGACAGCGTTTCCTTTCTTTGTGCGCTTAATAAAACCTTTAGATCGAAGCATTTTGTTAACGTTAATGTGTAAAATGAAACTTTGTAGATCTTTGCTATTTATATAAATGAGATGATGTTCACGTGAGATTCGATATAGTTTTTTTTGGTCATTACCTATTTTAGATAGATGAATAGTTGTAAAAATTAACATATATAGAAATAATTGAATGAGAATCCCTGTTAATGTGGCGATAATCATGTCTGGGTTTTTCAATATTATTTATCGCTATCGCTATAATAAAGATTAAATATAAAGCCAAAAATCTATAACTGGTGAACAAACGTCAAATATCATCAAAGTTCCCTAAATTTTCAAGTTCTTTCTTTTTTTGTGAGAGCTCTTCTTCAAATTTATCTCTTTTTTTCTCCAAATCAGCTATCTCAGCTTCGAGTTGATGCATTTTTCTCTCGAAATGTTCGGCCTTAACATCCGTTTGCCGAAGTCTAAATTTTCAGATACCAAAATTATTATTGTGATCAAATGAATTCGATTTGATCCAAAAAACATACTTCTCTGTTGTGTCTCGTAAACTCTGTTCAGTGTTCTCCAACTCACTTTCAAGCAGGGCAACCTTTCGCTGAAGTGCCTCGGTGGTAGTCTTATTCGACTCGACTTCCTCCTTCAAATGCTTATCATCCGTGACTTTTTTCTCTATACGATTATTCTCCGCTCCCAAAAGTGTGATTTTATTTTGAAGCGATAGGACCGCTTGTTCTTTGCTTATTAACTCATCTTTGGTTTTCTTCAGCTCAGCTTCAGCTTCTTCTGCACGTTGGCTAGCAGCGTCAGCTTCAGCGCGAACATTATTAAGTTTCTATATTATGTGTGTTGAAATAATTGTACATAATAAAGTTCTATATATAAATTTTGAGCTATAAAATTTATTGAATAGAAGCAGCTCATTCTTGAAAGAGAAATTTTAAAACTCACTTCTCTAATTTTCTCCATTCAGAAATGTTTTAATCACTGAATTACCCAAATAATCGATAGTTATTTTTGACTGTGATTTTAGGGGAATGGGCCCTATTTGGGTAAGTAACTAAATCTGGCCAAATGCTTTTTTCGCACGCAATTGAATTACGCGCAGTCTGCAGTTTATTCACTTTCTACTATTGCATATTGACATAGCAGAAAAAAAGATGGTAAAAGGCTTACTATCGCGTACCTTGTCTGTCATTAAAAGCATAATGGTGTTCATGAATTTTCTTTCTTTGGTAAAAATCAACTTTAGAATTCTCTTGATTTTCCCATACATTGCCTTAATGCTTAATCAATCCTTTCATATTAGTTTGCAGGTCTTATTCTTATTGCAGTAGGTAATTTGGACACACAGTAACTCTTTGTTTAACAACAATCAAGGCTTAACAGCAACCAACGTATAATCTAAAGAAATTAATTATTGATGTTTTCAAAGGCTTTTATGTCTATAGCACCGAAGAACAAATTACGCACATTACAGCTTCTCCGATGCGATATCATCTTCCATATGCAATGATAACATTGGGTGGATTGATTTCGCTTGTTAGCTTTTTGGGGTGCTATGGTGCCGCCAATGAGCAACCCGTTATTCTGACCTTTTATTTTGGGATTTTATTCATATTGGTCGTTTCGCAAATCGGTGAATTTTATCTCGATTTCTATAATTATTTCATATCATCATCTTTTCCCGTTCTAATTTTATTATAGCCATAGGAAGTTTGGCATTTTCTTATAGACAAGACGTAAGTGACTATCAAACTCTCCAAATTCAATATGCTTAATTAATTTTTGATGTAATATTTCATTACATAGGTCGATTCAATTCTTGATAAAACTTGGTCCACAGCCTTTCAAGAGAACCCCAAACTAATCATCAATCTTGAAAAATATCTTCAATGCTGTGGATTCGATGATCTAAATGACCGTGCCGTTCCTCTCAATTGTTCTCGAGAATTTAAATTTGGTGTTCCGTGTCACGATAGCATGCGAGAGGCATTGATGAACAGCTTACAGACCATTGGTGTTGTAGGTATCGCCTTGGGAATCGTGGAGGTAAGGCTCTTTTTTAAAATCAACAAAATCCTCAGTTCATATATTTTGATCGTACATACGTATTGCATGTATGACTCGTTGCAAAAATGCAAATTATTTTTCTTTAAGGAGTTGTTTGGCTCATCTCTTTTTCTATCAAGAGAATAATTTTTGTTGAATAATTCCATCGCCTGATTTTTATTATCAGCTTACAGGACTTTTGTTTGCCGCCGTGCTCTTTATACGTCTTTCTGAAACTGAAGATGAGGCTAAACAAGCTTTACTTGACGAGACACGTTTGTTAGACCAAGAAATTAGTAATACCTATCAACGTCGCAGAATGTACACAATAGGATGAATGTGGAATTCTAGTCTTAGATGAGATACAATTTATTGATAATATACAAACACTAGAGAAAAAAAATCTTGTAAGCGGAGTTGTTCATGCTTTAAAAGATAAAGTTAGAATATTAATTAGCTATAAATGGTATTATTATTCAGTCCGATAGATTCTTTTGACTTCTAGAATAATACTGTAAAACATATAAATAGAGAAGATAAAAACGTTTTAGACAGATATAATGACAATTTCATCGCCAGATACGATATCATAATATGATAATTGGCGAAGATCATCATTTATTTCAACAGCGGATGCCATGTTTTCGCCTGGAACACTTTGTACCTACAATAAATTTGATCAAGCCATTAAATGTTCTCTATTGCAATCAGGATATATCGTGAAAAGAAATTATTTTAATTACCTGAGATTTAGCCAGGTAGAATAACTTTTGGTGGGAAGCGGGTATGCCAAATAATTTTTGTAGCAGATTTTTTAGATTCCGAATTGTCATAGTTCCTGAATTCATAAAACCGAGAATAAAGCAAAGCTCGAGATTTAACCAACGATATTATTTACTTAATAAATACCTAGTAGTTTTTTGGAAATTTTCTTGGTGGGTTGTTGGTCCAATGCTGAACGTGAAGTGATTGTCAATGCTGAAAAGGATATTATATGTATATAAGTGCATACTATTCATTATCTTTGAGCTTGAGAAGAAAATTCAATAATATGAAATTTACTGAGAAGACGATCTTTCAAGGCACTGCTTGATGCTCTGAGGCTCGAATCATCTGGATCTGGTGTCCCGTGAATATCACACAGTTCTCTGAATCTAGGATGTTGATTTTCTATTTCATTCATTGCAGATTTCAAATCTCGCACGATCAATATTAGGTAATATCGCTCAGCGTTAACTCTGTCGCCTGGAGATATCTACAAACTTTCTTTAATATATAAATGTAATAATATTATGAAATAAATTAATTGTTTTTCGTAACGTACGATGCTTCCATTCAATAAAGTCAAAGCCTTTATGCGACCAACAAGACTTATATTTGCTTCATCTGGCTTGATGTCTAGTTTCACGAGGAACATATTTGTAAACATGGAAAACTTTAGTAAACTCATTATTATGCTTCCAAAAATTTAATTTATTTACCTTTCATAAAGGGATTTTTTTTGATACGGAGTTCTTTTAAGGCAGGAAACTTATTCAATTCATCGACACTACGCCAACTCTGAATGTTATTGTCACCCACATTCAGAGATCGTAAATTGGCAAATTTCATTTTATTGTTCTGTCCATTGTAGTGGATTTCTTTTATCAAATTCCCGCTTAAATAAAGAATTTCCAGGCTGATTCAGCCAACAACGAAGCAAAGAGTAATGATGGTGATGTGATGAGAATTGTAAAAGGTAAAAGAGGAATCAAAAGGTAACAAATATCTCGTACCAACTTTTTCAAGTGTGCCAGATGCTCAATTTCCCTCCAATCTTCAATAATGTTGGATTCGAGATTAAGAATTTTTAAATTGTCAAATCCTTTAATTTTTTCGAGATTTTCGTTTTCAATATCACTATTAGTGGTGGATTTATCACGTAAATGTTTAATGTTGTTAAATCCCACTTGAAGATTCTGAAGGTTTTTTAGGCAAGGTTCTAGGATTTCAAGCTGAAATTTAAAGATGCATATTAAGTTCTAAGATTTAAATAGCAAAGTATTAGTGAAAAAATATAGTAACCTGATTCCATGGAATACGTGTATAGTTAAGCGACAGGCTAGTTAAATTTTTAAATGAATCTACAAAATTCGGAGTTTCGTGCAAGACTTGAAATCGGTTGTAACTATAAAAATATTCGAAATTTTGAGAATGAAAATACACAAATGCAGATCGTTATATTTTTTGATATACTTGCTTTAATCGTAAAACTTCAAGTCTCTTTAGCTGTGCACATATCTGGGCCACAGTATCAAAATCCGAAAACAGGTTCTTTGACAAATTTAAATCCACAATATCTATTGAAAAGTATTGGTTGAAATCAATGAGAAAAAAAAAATAGACAATTCCATAGGAAAAAATTGCAAATACTTGGACAGACTGTTTCTATTTCGCCGGGTGCGCCTGCATTAGATATTTGCTCAAAGGATAAACCCACTTCAGTGAGGCGATCTAAATGACTACAAGCAAAGAACAAAGATGGATAAATAATCAAATAGATCTTGAAACACGCGTTTCATCAATCGTCTTAGTTTTGTTATTATTCACCGTTGCCTACGTCGAATTTTTTCCCAGCCCAAAACTTCTACTTCGATTTTTGTATTTCCAGCCCAATAAAGTGATTCTAAATCTTTCTGAGCATCGTAAGGAATCTCATTTATTGTTGTTTTATTTGATGCATCATCGTTATCTCCTATGTATTTCTCTGTTAGAGCGGATAGAAAGCTTCTTCCAGTATTGATTTTTGACGAGAAACGGATAAAAGAGCCACTATTGGGTATACTACAAATATTAAATAAGAAGAGAAAAAGTCGAATGATTATTATACTTGCTAACAAGGCTCATTATGTGTGGTCAAGTCTTAGTAGAACACTACTTTCAATTGCCCTGACTCACCTACAAGTAAAGTAACGTATGCCGTTGTGGACTCCATCGTGCTTTCCCCTCGAGACACTATCCCATTCAACCCCCAGCCAGTCACCTTTGGTAGGAGGAACGGGACCAACATAGCGAACAGTTGCAAACTGATCTTCGAACAGTATTCTTTTGTTCAACAGTGCTAATAATTTCTCGGATTCTGACATAATGACGATAAAAACAGATTTCTGCTAATCAGAATAAAGATATCAGTTGGATGATCTTTTTGCGAAGACATACCGAGGTATTTTTTATTGAGGCTCACCTAAAAGGGTGCACAAGACGGAAGAAATGCAGTCGAAAAGAACATATAAAGTAACCATAAATGTTTACATGTCATATAAATTTAATAAAGACTTTTATTAAACGGCTTTTGTGTGTTTAGAATGCTATCGAATGTCTAAATACTCTACAAAGTAGGGCTTCAATTTTAAATGCCCTTGAAAAAACCGGCCCACTGAACTTCTCCGACGGTTTATCTTTGTCGATAAATAATTTTCACACGATTGGTTATGAGGTTGAATTTCAATACGCGTTTTAAGATGTAAATTTAATCTTTATTTCCATTTAATAAGCTATTTAATTAAAAAAAAAAGCCAAAGGATTATGATAAATTAAATGTTATCCATGTTGCTGGAACCAAGGGAAAAGGTTCTACATGTGCTTTTGTTGAATCGATAATCAGAAACTATCCTCTGAAGAATAAGCGAATTCGTACTGGTATTTTTTATTATTGAATTTTATGATGATTACAGGGTGCCTTATGATTTTAGTAATAATAAATTGTATCGTTTGATCAAAGGTTTATACACTTCACCCCATCTTGTTTCTGTCCGTGAACGTATTCGCATGGATGGAAAACAAATAAGCGAGGAAAAGTTTACTAAATACTTCTTTGATTGTTGGGATAAATTTTACAATACTACTACTACTGTTAACGATCATGTAAGTCACCATCATCAATTTTTAACTTTAATCTTTTTTAATAGTAATAATAGCCAAAACTATGTATATTCTCACGCTCAACAGGAAATAAGGATTTAATATATATAAATCAATCTTTCCGCAGATGGACGACAATTTTCCAAATTATTATAGACTTGTCACGCTAGTCGCCTTTCATGCATTCGTAGAAGAACAGGTTTTTCCTCTTTAATATATGTTAAATTTATTGATCGATTGACTGAAGGATTTCTTTTCTTATTTTAGGTGGATGTGGTTATCTTGGAAGTTGGAATAGGAGGTGAATACGATACTACAAATGTCGTAAAATCACCAATTGTTTGTGGTATCACGTCTTTAGGATATGACCACCAATTGTTATTAGGAGAGACGATCAACGAAATTGCTTGGCATAAAGCTGGAATATTCAAAGTAAATATTATTTTTTCTTTTGTGCATCATAATCGGTCTGCTTTATCCAAATTTACTATATCAGAAAAAAGTACCTGCATTGACCGTTGAACAACCAAAAAAAGCGTATGAAGTATTAAAGCAGCGTGCAGCTGAAAAAGAGGTGATTTATTCAATAGACTCGAAGAATTCTTTTCATATTCGTATTGATAATATATTTTTAATTTCAGGCACCTTTAACGATAGTAGACACTCATTTAACGGATAACATTAAATTAGGTAAAATAAAAAAAAATTAATAAAGCATTGAATTCCTATTTATAAAGATGATCTTTTGATAAACATTAGGCCTAAATGGAAGACACCAAAAAATTAACGCAGCACTTGCGATCGAATTATGTCGCGTCTGGTTTCAAACGTGTCATAGTAACCTTAATATTGGAGGATTGTCATCAGATAAAGTGCCACAAGAATTTCTTATCGGATTAGAAAAAACCCGATTGTCCGGTCGTGGGCAAATTATAAAAATACCGACAATGGATCAATTGACTTTCTATTGCGATGGTGCGCATACTGTTGAAAGTATTCAAGTAGGATGTATTTTCATTCAAAATTATTAAAATACATTTTGATTTTATTATTATTGTTTAAATATGAATTTGATTAATATTAATTAGTGTTGCATGGATTGGTTTCGAGAAACGGCTTTTCAGGATTATAGCTCGTAAGATTATTGATTTGAACTACAGTCATACCTCTATAATCACATCCCCTATAATTACATCACATAAAAGCCTCTAGTCATATCCCCTATAATCACATCACATAAAAACCTCGAATCACACCTATTATGCTTATAGAAAAATACCTATGTACTTTAAAAATTACTATGTCCCTCAAAGGTGTGTTTATAGAGGCATGACTGTATTATTTGTAATGAATGATTAATGATGATTGGGTCATTGGGAAAATTCAGTAGAGATAACGCAAATCAAGAAAATTCAGCAGCGCCAACAAATGTTAAACGAATACTGCTCTTTAATTGCACGGGTAAACGAAGTGGTCTGGATTTGTTAAAAGTGATTACTGCTTCACCATATATCCAATTCGATTATGCTGTTTTTTGTGCAAATGTGGTTTATTCGGATAATCATTCTGAACCAGGTAAATTTGCTCAAAACTAGATTCGGTATTGGATTTCAAACCAGACTAACTTCCCAGATTTTTATAAAATAGATTCAAAAGGACCCGCACTTTCTACTATCTCACTGACAAATCAAGAATCATTTAAGAATGACTGGCTAAGCCTAATTGCGCAACAGGAAACAAACAATAATATTCTGGAACAGCGAGCTCATCTATTCCCCTCGATTGAACACGCTATCAACTGGATAAAGGAATATGTTGTCCGTGGCACGGAAAATAATACTCACGTGCAAGTGCTAGTGAGTGGAAGCTTGCATCTTGTAGGTGGTGTCCTAGAAGTTTTGGGTGTTGATGTGGAATAAAAATATATTTTATCGTCAATAATTGTTCTGTTTGCTACTATAAATAACCATATTTATCGAATAAGCAAGAACATTTTCAAATAATAATAATAATGATAACACGTGTTCAACTTTAGAAAATTTCTTTCGTCAATCTTTTTCACTACCTATTGGTAGTGATCGCTGTAAAAGCGACGATAGTGTAAATTATTTTTTTTATTATCATGTCTTTTTCGCTGGAAAAAGACTAGTTGTGGGAGAGAGAAGATTAAAAAATTAAAAGAAATTAGTGAAAATTAAAAAAACTATAATTAATTATATATTATTAACTCTAGTAAAGTACTTTTGGGAATGTGTGAGATGATTATAATGATGCAATTAATTAATTAATGATTATTATAATTATTATTATTATTATTTAAACATAATGCAAAAAGTTACAAGAGAAGAAAGAAAGAGGAAGATGCCGATATTATTTTTTTTTTAAGAAAAGGGATGCTCAAAATAATTGTAAATGATTATAGAAAGCGCAAGATATTATGTTTGCGCGGATCGATCGCGAATTTTGAAAATAAAAATATAGCGAAACGAATTGAGAACGAAGATCGGCACCCCGAACGAGTGGTGGATAATAAAAATAATGATGAGTATGATTAATAATGTTGATTATGATAATAAAAAATAATGCTATGCGAAAAAAATAAATGAGAATTAAATCTAATTAATTAATTTCTATATAATGTGGGAATGCATATTTCCAGAAAAAAACGTAATCATTCTATATATTATAAATGCCGTAATTATAGTGCCTCTATAATGTGTTTGTGTTTTTGATTATAAATGTGGATGTAAAAAATGTTTTTTTTTTATAAAGGGTTGCTGACAGAAACAATAAATACATGAGAAAAAGATAAAATCATCTTTTATTGTTTCTGTCATTTTTGTCATATTGATAGTATTATTTGTTGTTATTATTATAATTATTAGCTTAAAAAGATTTAACATATTTTTGGGAATGACAATCCGGACCCTTTCTTATAATTGATTTCTTTCATATGATTTCTATCGGTGATGAATATGGTGTATCTATATAGTTGATTATAGGTAAAATAGCAATAGCGTACGTCCTTTAATAGAATACGAAGTATTTTTGTGATTAGTCTAGTGAATATTGAATAATAATAAGAAAAGAAACGACGAACTAAAAATTTCATTACCGATCCAGCCGGTTTTTTTAGACATTCCGTATGTGACCGGCACATCTATTTCGAAAAAATTTTTGGGGAGAGAACTTAAACCCCAGTTATCCCGGATGAAGAACCTCCTCCTAGGGAGAGAGAAGCGGTCACACCGTTGTGCGAATGTTCCAAGTGGTATTTCAAACCATTAAGATTTTTGTACGACTTGGAGCAACCCCCGTGTGGACACTTGTAGGGCTTCTCCGCAGATTTGTCACCATTTCCGGACTATTGTTACAAAAGAGTATAAACATCAGATTGGTAACAGTTATTCGTAGAAACAATCAAACAATACATTTTTTATATTTACTTGTTCTGTGTTATGCCCATGAGTTCGGTGATATTTGAGCCCATTTGCATTTTTGTACGTCTTTGGACATCCTTCGACACAGCATCTGTATGGTTTATCAGCTTCTATTTGTGGTGGTGGTAGTGGTTGTGCAGCAGGAATAGCATTTGTAAGATTGGCAGAGATGGAGATGGCGTCGTCAATCACGACTGGAACGTTAGCTGCGGCAACTGCGATTGGTCCACCGAGAGACTATGAGATCGGTGAAATGAATGATTCGTGCATTAGTATTAGTAAGTGATACTTAATTTAATAAATTATATGCATCAAATAATTAAAAAAAATGTGTTGTATTTTACTTTTATGCGTCACTAATAAAAAAATATCTTGACGTGCGAAATAGTAAAAACATTTTACGTTACATTCAAATACTTCATACCTTTGAAACTTTTCGTCTCGCTGACTCGGCAGTGACAGCAGGCCTTTTTTTAGACGACTTTTGTGGCGACATCATTGACGTATTAGTACCGAGATTATCATTGACATCCCAGAAAGTAATTTCGGTGTTCATTCTATAAGTAATTGAAAAGTAATAAGAATACTCGTTTTTTACCTGTAAGAAGAAGAATTAGATATTAATAAATTTTTATGTACCTTTTTTGATTAATCTCCATTTCAGAGCCATCTTCTCGATTCCTTTTCATTCCTCGTTGCTGGTCGATAGGATAAATTGATGACAACGAGACAGCAGAATAACCTAAAGAAAAAAATATCATAAGAATTATATACAAATGAAATAAGAGATCAAGATTAATTAAATAAAAATCACCGTATTTACCATATACACCTGAAGAGGCGGGATTATCATTCACTAATGATGTAGCAGCAGCATCCATGGACAACGACAATTCATTATTTAATGGCGTTGATAGAGATGGGGCTGACAGCCGACGTTGTTCCCCTGGAACTTGACCAGATATTATTGAAGATTGACCACCGATATTGAAATTTGATGAAGATGCAGCCGCTAAATTTTCCCTTTCGCCAATAGACGAAGATTGAGGCCACAAACTACCAAAATTGGCTGTTGGCGTTGCAGGCGCTGAAGAGGTAAGACGCGCACCACCAAGTTGATTATGACGTTGCTGTAATGAATGACTTTCTAATACAACATGACTACCCAAGATTGATTTATTATTACTATTATTGTTCACTTTAATATTATTGGGTGATGTTCGACTATTGTGGCTGCCAATAGCACCATTGTTAGTATTTGTGTTTGCCACCGAGTTATTTCGTCGTGGCTTTTGTGCAGATCCCCGATTACCAGTTGACATCATCACGCCTGAGCTACCATAATTGCCACTATTATTATTGTTATTGATATATTCAGAATTATCAAGTATAGTTGCTGTTGGCGTACACGAAAATGAAGACGCGCGTTTTGGTCGTGTAGCAGCAGCATGGAAATTGGTAAACTGGCTGTATTGGTTGGGATCTGTGGGAAACACTTGTTGTTGTTGGAAAAATGAATTATTAAATGGAATACTCATCGAAGAACAAGAAGATAAAGACGAAGAACGTCGAGTACATGTTAGCCTACCATAGTATGGTTGTTCTAAGATCGAATTGTATATTGAGGAGGAGGCGGTGGCTGATCTGCGGGTCTGTCCTTGATTTAATAATCCTCGATTGAGTACCATTGCAACTTGATTCATTGCACTTTCAGCTCTTCCAGTAGCACTATGTATTGATGGCATCGTTTGCAGAGGTGACGCGATTTGAGGAGATTGTTGAATATTCATATGGGTCAAATCTCGATCATCAGAGAACACTAATGTTGATGAATCGGACGCGTAATTACTATTATTCAAAATTGTTGGCGTTACTCCTGATTGTGTAGAATTTACAGAAGTAGTAGAAGACGACGACATTGGTGATGGGCGCTGTGGTTCCTGTAGTTCAGACTCTTCTTTATTATTATTGTGAGATCGATTATTCAGCTGTCCAAAAACTCGGATATCCTGTAAATTTACTGAAATTGAAGTTTCAGGGATCCTATCCGTTATAGATTGCCGCTCGACATAATTCAATTGATGCGCGGGATCTTGTAAACGATCTTCTTGGGGACTATGTGGTGCTGAATTCGGAATTGATCCAGCTGAGCTAACGGAAGCTGCGGAATTCCATCCTTCTTCAGCAACTATTGTTGTTTTCATTATTGTAAAATAAATATTAATTCAAATAAGCAATTGATTGATTATACATTCATCTATCCATAATAATATGATATAAAAATATACATGTGAAACAATATTTACTTAATCCGTAAGTATTCTCGAGATTTACTCCCGTCTCTTCAAGGTATTCGCTGTGCACTACTTGTTTATGATCGATCAAAGAGTTGAAATCATCAAACACCAATCCGCAACAATGACAATTTTGGAAGAATAATTCTTCTTTGCGTAAATCACAAGATGATGAGGTTTTGATTCCTTCAGAGAAACTTTGATCATACGAATTATAGTATTGCTCCTCTGGGGGACAAAAAAAAACGATATCTGATGGACTGTTGATAGAGAAAAAAAAAGAATAAATTAGTTTGGTTGTTGATTTATCTTTTGTCACGTGAAAAATATCACGTGTACAAGCTTCTTATAGTTCACGTGAGCGTCAGCACATGGACCTTGGCAAGGAAGCCAAGCAAGGAAACGCAAGCGTGAAATAATGAATGCTCAAAAGGTAATGTAGCATTGATCACGCCTACGTTTTCTTTGATAGCAACCACAAAGTGAAAGGGACACTGTCGTGATTGCTTTTCATTCATCACATAATCCAAACACTTTGCCCGAATGACTATAATTACTTCGAATCACAAATATCAAGAACTTACTGGATTGAGGGATCCAGCTGAAAGTTCCTCGAGTCTGAGAGAGCGCTGTTCAGTTGTTGGTTGCCCAAAAAATGTTCTTGAGCAAAAGTCGACGTCGAACTTTGTTCAATAGCGTGCGGCATGATTCGTTTTCTTTATGGTTTAGTGTTATGAATATGTAGATATACACAAGAAATATATGTAATGCCTTTATAGTGTGTAGTGAGATAGGTTGTATTTTTAGCGAAGCTGTTGTATTCAAGATTAATAAAGCCGAGAGTTTAAAACTGATCAAAATGTCCCCCTTTTTGTATCCCGATCGACGACGTATTGTGAATGGGATAATGGGTGAAACAAAATAGACGAATGAAACGTTACGAATTAGGAAAACAGCGGTTTTAGATTTTAAATCTGTGTGTTAAAAAAAGAATTACGTATGTTTAATTTTTGAAATTGTTATTATTAGAGTTTTTTTGCTTCTATGTTAGAGCTGTAGATGTTATTACTGATCTTTAATATTTGTTATTATTATTATTTGTGTTAATGATGGTGTGTTGATAATGGAAATGAATGGTGACAATGAAAACACTGATAATAATGAATATTATTGATTAGATGACGACGCGAGAGGATAAGTTAAGGAAAATTGGTCGTTACAAAATATAATAATATGATGATGTTGATAATGTTGATAATGATGGTGTAGGAATCAAAAGGCAGAACTTTATGGCAAAAGGGCCTGATGATGATGAGGTATGATGATTTATTTATTATTATTATATTCTTGGATAGAAGCTTACAAATCGCGAAGACTTCTATTTTTTTTTTACTTTCTCCTTTCTTTTTTTCCTCGAGGATGAAGAAAAAAAGAAATGGCCAAGTCAAGAAGAAAAAGTAATAGTTAAAAAAGTAATTAATAACAAAAAAGTTGTCGTCGTTACGAAGAGAGGAAAAGAAGAGCGCGAGTCGGCGGAAATTAGAATATAATGGTCGGTAGGTTGGTGTCGTTATGCTCGTTAACAAAGGAGGGAGAAGCGAGAGAAAGAAAAGAAGGATTTTGCTGTTTTTGTGTCAGGCATATATAAATATATTGCTTGGTTGAATGCAACTCGAAAAAAATATAATAAATAATATTTCAATCATTCATCAATCAATTCTGATTATTATTTCTAGCGTTGCCCTATAAAACTTTAATATTAATATCTTATATAACATGTACTGTATATACCTTAATCAAAAAAAAAAAAAAAATGCAAAGTTTGGCTGAATACTTTGAATACTAAGTAAGGCACAGGGCAACCTTCATCTGCATGTATACATGTATGTATGTAGGAGAGCATAATAAATAGACAGACAACACACACACACAAAAAAGAAACATTGACATATGATAGATAGTCTAAAAATATTACTATTAACAATAACAATTGGGGAAATTTTTTTACATGTCTGTATATGTAAATAAATAATAATTACCATTATCATTAGATAATCCTGTTATCTAACCTTCCTTCAATTGATTGTTAATTTAATAATGCCATAAATCAATAATTTTTATATATATTCTCTCCCTATTTACTCGGGTCTACAGAATCATGAATTGAATAATAGGGAAATTTATGGATTGTAAAAATTTTCGCGTTGAGAGATTCGGTTGATTTGTACTACTCCTTGCAATTTTAGGCGAGTCAATTGCAGCAATTTGCTTGTTTCTCATAAAAGATGGCAAACGTGGCAGCTAAAACACCATCTATTATCAATCATTATCAATCAATTGATCAATCATTCAACCAACCATATCGTATCATAATGACAATACATTCTCGAAGCGGCACGCAGACAAAATTGGTACATTGTTCCATAATGATAACAACAACAACAATAATAATTTATTATTAGAATATTATCCCCTTTTTGACAGCTAATATTAATTTTATTAATTATAGTAATATGAATCAAAATAACGCAACTTTATTTCAGCATCGGTAACTATTGTCATATCAATATCTTATCAAACAATAGATCGATTGCTCTTTCCACTGTTCGATAATAAAATTCACTTTGATTACACAACTGATCCCGCTATATTTTTTTTTCCTAAAATTGACAGTTATTAATTAGTTTTTCCCTGCATTAATTAATTTTTTTAATTAAAATTATCTTATATGTTTATATGTTTGTAGATATTGAAAGGGGAAGTAATTTTTTATCATTACTAAAGCGAGCCGCAACTGATTTTACAACAATCAGAATGATTGATTTCATTGGACATTAAAATCTTTTGGTTGTATTATGATTGTGGTTGTACATTTATTTTGAAATTAGACATTAAAAAAAAAACAAAATTTAGATTTTCAATTGTTTGTTTGTTAAAGACATTAAATCTTAAATTTAAAACTCGAATTTACTATTGACCACCCTTTCCTTAAATTATCAGGCGACCATAATAATAACCATAAATAAATAAATAAATAAAATAAATAAATAAAATAAATAAATAAAATAATGGAAGGAAATAATACATCGTGTATAATATGCATTGATTCAAAATTTCCATTGTGTGTATGCATTATTTGCAATTTTAAAAACAACAAACATTCATTAAAGTCTTGATAGCTTTTCTATTGCAAATATAAATTATTAGTATATTATAGATTGTATTTATTTATTTATTTACGTGTATTTATTAATATCTTGTTCTTGTTATACTGGTTATTGTCGTTGTTCCTCTTTTAGGAATTCATAAATGCACTCTATTCCCATTTTCAAAATCAACATAGGGAGTGAAAGTAAAAGGTCGCAAGAAATAACAAGTTTTTCAATTAATTCATTTTTGCTTGTATAATTTACAAAATTACGGTTATAATAATACAATCAGATCTGATTTGATAATAATAAGAAAAAACCAATTCCCTATTTTGATAATAAATGCATAAATACATACATAAAAAATTCCACGCGAATAGATCTATATATACATATATATTGATAGACCCAGAGTGGTAAGTTTGGTTGTCGTAAAAATGAATTTGCGCAAACAGAATTATGTTATTTCGTTCTGTTGCAATAAAAAACCCGAAGTACAATAAAAAGATAGTAACTGCGCATATATTGTGACCTTTTTTAACATATGTATATGTACCGACACTCAAATTGTCGATCTTCATAATATAATGACGAAAGCACGCATAAATCTTGTGGTGCGCCTGCGTGTTTGTAATAATTGGCGGATCGTACTTTGAAATAATAAACAAACAGAAAACAATAACCAAACGTTATTGTTGTTGTTCTTATGTAATAAATATAACCTCAAAGGTGATGTTGAACATTGTGATGACTACAATAATAATCTCTCATGCTCTCCTATTTCCACTTAGCCCCATCACACACAACTTGCACTTTTATCCCCTCCCCTCCCCCCCTTCGCCGCACTGTTCAACAATAAAAATATGTGTGTTTGTGTGAAGTTTGCGAGTGACCGCATCACCACCAGCTGATAATGGACAAACATTCAAGTAGTGTAACTCATGATAATAATAATGGTAATCGTGGCAAATCGTAAAAAGTGTTCCATTAAGAGTTAGAATAAATAATCAGGAAATCAACAAACTTAAAGCAGGAAATCCTAAACCATAAATATATCAAGATATCCATTATAACCAATGTTGGTATTTTTATATTTTTTTTTGATTGGTTCTTATAAGCAAATGGTATCAAATGACAGTAAACAATCTTAAATGACTGCGTTGCATAGCATTATGCAAACGACTGAAGTGTAGATGATCAGTTAACATAGATATGATGATTTATTGGAGATTATGTTAAATGTCCATTGTAATGCGATCACTAAAATGGACTTGACGCGTCTAAAAGAAACAATGCAAGCAAAAAGTAAAATTTGGATTAGTTTGATTTCGCGATTTTTCATATTATAAAATGTACATGTCAAAATGAATAAGTCAAAACTATAACGATGGATCAAAAAAACTCGCAATAACCAAATCTCGCTATATAAGGGGATCGTTATATAGAGCTTTTGACTGTTATTACAACAAAAATGATACATTCAAACTTCTCTATAATCACCTTTCAGTTAGGTGACTTTAGAGAGATGTGACTATAAAAAAAGAATAAATGTATTTGTAACAACTAATAATTGTAACAATCGTGTTTTAATTGGCTAATTAGGACCTGAGTTAGGGTTAAGGTTAAGGTTAAGGTTATGGATATGTGATTAGTTAATATTGAAGTTGTTACATGTAATAGTTGTTACAATTAGATTGACCCATAAAAAAAACACTTACAATTAATTTAAATAATGATAAAAGAATGTGATTATAAAAGGACATAAAAAAATACTTACAATTAATTTAAAAGAATGTGATTATAAAAGGATTTGGCTATATCTAATATTTCATAATATATTTTCAAAATTTAATGAAAAACATCAAGATGTATTTGTTATTTATATATATATTTATATATATTTTAAGATATATTTGTATTTATATATACTGTATAGTTTCGAAATAAGTATCACTTTTTGAAGTTTAATTTTGGCAAATTTAAAAAATATAATTTAATAGAATCTCTCTTTAAATCATAATACAAAAGATGATTTTTTATTTGAATCAGATTATAAGAATAATATTAAAATTAATAATGAATATCAAAATATTATCAAAAAAATAATATATTAGACTTTGAATTTAAAAAAGAATAAATATTATCTTTGCTATTAAATAATATTTATTTGCACTTTTTGAAAGATTGAACTCTAAATTGGAAAATGATATTTATTTTCATATATCATTTTTACTAGTAAACTTATTTATAAATTCTTTTTAAATTTTTTATTTGTCATATAAATACTTATTAATTTTGAATAAAATTACTTAATTAATTTTTATTTGTTTTTTATTTTGTTAAAACAAATTATTTTATTAAAATAAATAAATAATATTATTCAAATTTAATTAAATATTGCTATTTGAAAGTTATATTTTAATTATTATTATAAATATATAAATTTATTTTGTAATATTTTATAAGTTTATATAAACTTATATAAGTTTGTATAAATTTATAAGATTTCAAAATATTATATTTAAAAATTTTTTTGATATAACCAAATTTTTTTATAGTTATATTATATAAAAATTAGATTATAATTATTTTTTTTTAAAAATTAATTAACTATAATAAAAATATTTTAAATTATTTATAATATAGAATTATATATATAATTTTATTAATAAAATATAGTAAAAATTGAAATTTTTGTTTATATAAAAATTTTAAATTTTATTAATAAAAATTTTTTATTTTTATATCAAACAAAAATTACAAGTTATATTTTAATATATATTTTTTTTGGAATTTTTCTGACAAAGTTATTAAAGTTATTACAAAATTTTTTTATAATTAAATATAAAATTAATTATAAAAAATTTTTGTAATAACTGTCAGAAAAATCTAAAAAATTCAGAAAAAACATGTATTAAATATAATATGATCTTTGAAAACTTTTATATAAGACAAAAATTTTAATTTTTACTATATTTTATTAATAAAATTGTATAAATAATTCTATAATTTTTGTTAATTACTGTAATTATATTTATTTATTTTAATTTTTTATTTATTAAATTTATTATTAATAAAAAAAATTAAATATTATATAAAAAATATTATTTTTTATATAATTCAAGTAATTTATATTCAACAATTTGTTTTAATTTTTAAAATTATTTAATTCAATATAGAAACAAATTTTTTTTCAAAATTTAATTAATAATTTTATAGAGCTAGCTTATTATAAAAAACAAATTATTAGTTAAATATTGAATTAAAAGATTTTAAAATTGTTGAATATAAATTACTTAAATTATATATAAAGAAATTTTCTAGACAAATTTGTTTGAAAATAATTTATAAATTAAGAAATAGCTGGAATTAAAAAAATATAATTATAAAAAAATGTAATTATAATCAAATTTTTTATAATTATCATTCTTGAAAAAATAAAATTAAATAATTATTTTATTATATTTATATATAAATAAAAAGCAAAATAAGATAATTATAGAGAAATATAACTATAAATTAATATAATTATAAAGAGATTTGATTATATATAATATGTAATTATATAATATAAAGATATAATAATTTAATAATTTTTATATAATTTATTTTAATTTAAAATAAATAATACTTAATAATCAAAAAATTTGCAATTTAGAGATCAATTTTATTAAAAAAATTAAAATTTTCTCTTTATATTAAAATTTATAATTTTATTAAGAGATAATTTTTGTTTTTATATTAAAATAAAATTCATAAGTTATAGTTTAATATATATTTTTTTCAGATTTTTTAGATTTTTTCTAAAAATATTGTTCTAATGACAAGTTATTATAAAAATTTTTTCAATTAAAAATAAAGTTTAATTTGCAATAATTTTGTTATTAAAATAACTTCTTCAGAAAAAATCTAAAAACTTTGAAAAAAAATATATATTAAACTATAATTTATAAATTTTATTTTAATATAAAAACAAAAATTATTTCTTAATAAATTTATAAATTTTAATATAAAGAGAAAATTTTAATTTTTACTATTATTATCATTTTAGTAAACTTTTATTAGCTTTTAAATATAAATTACATATTTTTTATGTGTTTTTAATCAGATAGAAGAATTGTTATATTTTAACTAAAGATTTTATGTGTTTTAATATTTTTTAAAGATAAAAGAGATTAATTTATTAAAGATTTTATAATTAATTATCTAAAGATAGGTAATGAAATATTCGTATTATTGAACAGCTAGAATGAATTCAGAAATCTTTTTTTAATTCAAAATAATTTATTATTAAATAATCTTCTTTTATCAATTAACTTTTAAAATAATTAACTTTTTTTTTATCAAGTTTCTAAATAATAATAATCAACTTTACAAAGTAATGATAAAAAATTAATTATATTAAATAGAAAATATTGCTTATTATAGATAAGAGATCTTTTAACAAAAGAATACAAATAAAAAAGTAAAAAAAAATATTTAATGCTTGATTGAAAAACTTCAATTCAAGACTTTATAATATAACTTATTTTTAAAAAGATTTTGTTAAAAGATAATTAAATTATTAGATAATTAATTAATTAATTAATTAACTAACTAACTAAGATATATATTATATTTATATAAGTTATTTGTTATTCAATCATCAAAATCTAAAACTAAATTTGATTGATATTATCATTATGTGAAAAATACTTGTTTATTTGTTTCACTTGTTTACTTGATCATTATATATTACTTGTTTTGATATTATATATAATTTATAATTAATATTAATTAAATTAGATAATATTAATCAATTAACATGTGTTTTCTATATTAAAGTTATATAATAATTAATAATATGAGATAAAAAAGATAGTATGAATAAAATATGAATAGTATGAAATAAAAAAGGATGTGATCTACAAATCACATGGAAACTAACTATCCAATTAAAATAAAGTGTAATAAATCATGTGATATGTAAAATTCATATCACAACACTATGTTTTATTAATAAATTATTATATATAATCTACTCTAAATTTATTTAATATTAGAATTCTATTAATATTTTATAATGCTCAAAGTGCAAATTCATATAATTTATCTTCACTATAGTGAATTTCATTAAATCCGACTACTTATTATAGTAAAGCAATGCATCAAAACAGAATTTTTATATCGTTATTTTTGTTAATTATAAAATTAAAGAAATAAGTTACCAGTGATAACAAGATACAATGAATTTTGTATAACGATAAATTAATTGTGAAAATTATTAAATAATAAAATTTAATTAATAACAATATCGAATCAAATGAATATTGTGAAACCAATAACAAAATACGTGATATAACATCCAGGATTATTCAACGTATTTACCTTTAAACTATATGCCTTCAAACAATGAACAAAAAAATGGTATTTATCACATTTAGAGACCAAAACTAAAGTTTTGGAGCTCGTTTGACGTCATGATAGTTTTGAAAATTTCAATCTTACACATACAAGGTATTTGATTTCTGTATTTGTCGGTGAAATTAACTTAATTCAGGCCAAAACTATCATTAATTCGAGCCGGAATTACAAATTGGACACCCTAAAATTTATAGTCAGTCGATTTTTTCGATAGATGAACACATTCTTAACAAATCGAAACTGTTTTCTGAATATACTACACTATTTCTTGTCCAAGCAAGTCAAAATCATAAATAGTAATTCTTCCAAAAAAGTCTGTACTAGACTCGAACACAATTTTCAATTTCTCTATCAAATTCAAATTTGAACTATCATTATCATTTGTAGAAATCGGAAAGCTGTTTATAAATAAAATCTCGAGTTAAAAAAATTCATCACAAAAGCAACGCAAAACAATAAATAAGACGAAATCGAGAAAAAAAAGGATATTTGCACAGTATTCACATCCTCGGGATAAATGTTAGTAATCAATCGATAACTGAATCCATCTTTCGATTCCTCCTTTGCTGCCTGCTCACTTTCAACCCCGCCGTAAACTGAACAGTTTTTCCCCGCAAATCCACCTTGAAACATTATTCGAATTTCGTAGAGGTTTACCAGTCGTTGGAAATCAATAATTATGAATTGCGAGGCACCCTGAAATCAAAATTTCTTATTGATATAATTGAATCTATGAGAGGAGTAGTTGATATTCTATTTTAACCTGATTCGAATTCCAACATGTCTCGTGATTGCGATCAGTCAAGAATTGTTTTCCATAGTTTGTAACATCACGATTAAGTACTGAACTGACTCTTCGATGATATTATTTTTGTAAAAGGATCAATATAATCAAATTGACAAACCAAATATAAAGATAATTTGGTTAACATATCCTACTTTATCCTTGTTTCGGGTGTAATCAAACTTTGAATAAGATTATTTCTCACTACAGCCATTTGAGATTTTGTTGATAGAACAACAAATTAGTCTTTGGTGTGCATTTTGCACAAGACCCACGTGCTATAATACATATCGATATAGATTGTGCAACAACTGTTGGTAGGTACGATATAATATACTAACGCTAATATACTAATTCTAAATAAATTGATACCTATAAAACAAATAATCGTCAAAATGCCAGTAATGAAATATAAGAAGAAACTCAGAGTAGCTATTTTGACGGCTGATACATTGAAACACCAGAAATTACTGTTAGAGAAATACGGAAATTATTTTGACCTTTTTTCCAAACTTTTTCAAAACGCAAAAAATAACAATATTGACAGTAGCGAAAATGCAATTGATAAAATTAAATTGGAGTTATTGTCGTTTGACGTCATGGAAAAAATGGAATATCCGTCAGTGAGTGAATTGAACGATATTGATGGAGTATTAATTACCGGATCAGGTAACAAAGAGAAAAAATATTTTTAAATAATTAATTAAATAATAATTGAATTATTATTATTATTATTATTATTATTATTGTAGTTTCATCAGCATACGATGATGAACCATGGATTCATGGTCTCGTAAAATACACAAAAGACTTGATCGAAAATCACAAGCATGTAAAATTAGTTGGTGTGTGTTTTGGACATCAGATAGTTGGTAAGGCGCTGGGCGTGCCTGTGGTAAAAAATCCGTTAGGTTTTGAGGTAGTTACTTTCGTTTTCTTTCTTCGAATTGATTTTTTTATTAACCTTTAGATTCATTAAGGTTGGTGTGCACAAAATCACGTTGACCGATCCCGGCAAAAAATTAGCAAAGGCCGATAATGAGTTTTTGGTAATGCAAATTTGATTTTATCATGTTCATAATCAAATCAAAGTTTACTAATTAAGTTATTATTTTTGTATACCAATGAAAAAGAATTTACATCAATTTCATAAAGTATATTTAAATTTTATCATGCTTCTTTCAAAAAGAAATATCATCATTTCACCCGAATCAATTTTAACAACCACCGTCACAGGACATTGTCACAATCTTGCCAGAAGGATTCGTAAACATCGGTGCCACCGAAAAATGCGCAATCCATGGTATGATCAAAGATAATCACGTGTTGACGATTCAAGGTCATCCAGAGTATTTCAAGGAATGGACGCAAGATCTCCTTATGTCTCGTAGAGATTTATTTTCGAGAGACGAGTACGAACAGGTATTTAAGGCTGCGGAACTTGATCATGAAGGTGTTTGGTTTGGACAAAAGATTTTGAGATTTTTTGCGGAAAATTCTGATAGTACAGTTGATCCTCCTTAAACCGAAGGTGCTAGAAGGGAATTTATCTGTTTCATCACAATGTCCGTTAAAGCTTATTGTCCGATTAACTGAGATATAATTGGAACATCCTTTACAACAGACAAGTCTGTCTTAGCGCAAATCACTTTTTTGAGTTTATATGTATATTATAAATGTATAATATATATTTATTGCGATTGTTAATCCCAAATTCAAATAAATCTGGTTTATCAATTTCTCTTACTGTTCTTAACTACATGTATATATTTTAGTCATTCAAATTCATTGATTGACCATCTTTTCTTCTACCCACGTATATCATTATAATGTATTCTTCAATTTATCTTTGCCAAAATTTCAGAATCACGGAATAACACGTATTCCTAAATGTAAGTGAAATCAAAATCCATAATTGAACACGTGATAGTGGGTGATGGTAACGGTAAAATTAGTGATAACAGTTAGTTAATTAATGATGATGAATATAGAATAAACAAACCTCATCTCCGACTTTGACAGTGCTGCCACCATAAGATGGAAGGAGGACTCGATCGCCTTCGCCTACTTGTGGTGCAATATGATTTCCCTCCTATAATTTTAATATCGTTATGATTAATTGTAATTATAAAAACTAAAAATTATTTAAACACAAACCTTATCTAAAGCACCTTTCCCAACAGCGATAACCTTTCCCTCATTTAACGACTCTATTGCTTTCTCTGGTAT
Organism: Ambispora gerdemannii; assembly: GCA_910591945.1. Lineage (NCBI taxonomy): Eukaryota > Fungi > Glomeromycota > Glomeromycetes > Archaeosporales > Ambisporaceae > Ambispora > Ambispora gerdemannii. The sequence goes on from CAJVPL010000052.1 coordinate 33,220, forward strand.
CAAAATACCTGCTGCTGTTTTCTAACCAACCAGAAAGTCAAAGTTAAATATCTGATAATCATGGACCTCGATCGAATGAATAAAAAAAGTTCATTTTTTTTTAATTTGAGATATTGATATGTTACATGTTCCGCTTTGAGACGTTGAACTAGCACTCGGTCGAGTAGCGGAATAATGGCTTTTACGTTTCTTGTGGCAACAGACTATTAATATAAATATAAAATGATAGTATTAATATTAATACTCGGAGTTTATGTATATTGATAACAACTAAGAATATATTTACCATGATATCCGCGCTTAATATTAGTGAAAAGCGGATAAAACGCGTGAAAAGATACGACCAAATATATTAATCAAGTTTTATGCTTTCAAAAAACCAGTCTGTAATTATTATTTTTAAGCAAAAAACATTACTGACCTGTGAAAAAATTTTTTAAGTACCCAAGAAAAAAGAAAGTTGTAGAAATGTCTAGTATTCTCTTGACACTTTAAATTTTTCTGATGACTCATATATTTTGTTCAATCGCGTGATTGATTACTTTTTTTTGCTGTCTTTCATGTGTCATAGTGACAAATCTTAAGGCTGGTGTGCACCCGGAGAATAATAGAATAATCGCGAAGAATAGAATCTCATGGAAATATATTTAAGCCTATAAAGCAACCAATTATTGTCCCGATTCACAAAAATTTTAAAACGGGTAAAAAATTTTTTTTCGCGAGTTCTGGTTTGATTTTTTTTTTTTAGTTCGTTTGGGATAATTAGTTTTATCAAACACATTTTTTATTCTATAACAGAAAAATCGAGAGGATACTTTACGAAATTATCAATAAAGAGGCATCAAACAACGATAATAAAAATAATATCATTATTAATCATGAATCGACTTCCGCGATACATCAATATCTCCAAATCCTCTTTACTAGCCTCGCGTCTTCCTAATTCTAGCAATAGTCTCTTGACAGTCTCAAAAAAAGCAGCTAGAAAAATACCGAAGACGACAAACAGTTATTTATCGCAAAGAACGTATGCCACACACAAAGAACTCAAATTCGGAGTAGAAGGTCGTGCAACATTATTACAAGGTGTTGATATTCTTGCGAAAGCTGTTGCTGTCACATTGGGTCCAAAAGGACGTAACGTTTTGATTGAACAGTCGTATGGGAGCCCAAAAATAACAAAGGACGGCGTGACAGTGGCGAAAAGCATAACTCTTCAGGATAAATTTGAGAATTTGGGTGCAAGGTGAGTATATGAGAATATGATCGGACATGCAAAAATTCGTTTTTTTTTTGGTTACACGAAAATTTAATGATGATATCACGCGTTCTTTTCATTAAAATTCAATAGACTAGTTCAAGATGTCGCAAACAAGACAAACGAAGTTGCAGGTGATGGCACAACCACAGCAACAGTCTTGACGCGTGCGATTTACGTTGAAGGTGTAAAAAATGTTGCGGCTGGTTGTAATCCAATGGATTTGCGTCGCGGAATCCAATTAGCTGTTGATGCGATCGTTAAATACTTGCAGGGGAAAAGTCGAGTGATAACCACAAGCGAAGAGATCGCACAAGTATGTATTGTTAAAAAGAATATACCTGATGTAATTGCAAAATAATTAATTAAATATCTATTAATTATAAAAGGTGGCTACTATTTCTGCAAATGGTGATACACATGTTGGCCAATTAATTGCCAACGCAATGGAGAAAGTTGGTAAAGAGGGAGTAATCACCGTTAAAGAAGGAAAAACAATTGAAGATGAGCTTGATGTCACAGAAGGCATGCGCTTCGATCGCGGCTACACATCACCATATTTCATTACTGATCCAAAGACACAAAAAGTCGATTTTGAGAAACCTTTGATTCTATTATCGGAAAAAAAGATTTCAATGATTCAAGATGTTGTCCCGGCGTTAGAAGCTGCTATGCAACAACGTCGACCACTCTTAATCATCGCAGAAGATATCGACGGGGAAGCATTAGCTGCGTGTATTTTGAATAAACTTCGTGGTAATATTCAAGTGGCGGCGGTCAAAGCTCCAGGATTCGGTGATAATAGAAAATCTATTCTTGGGGATCTTGCTACGTTAACTGGTGGGACTGTGTTTTCTGACGATCAGGAAATCAAATTGGAACGTGCTACTCCTGATTTGTTCGGATCGACCGGTTCCGCGACAATAACGAAAGAAGATACGATCCTGTTGAATGGTGAAGGACCAAAAGAGCAAATCAATTTCCGGTGTGAACAGATTCGTGCTGCTATTAGCGATCCAAACGTTTCCGACTACGAACGGGAGAAACTCCAAGAACGTCTCGCTAAACTATCGGGAGGTGTAGCTGTCATCAAAGTCGGTGGTGCCTCCGAAATAGAAGTTGGGGAAAAGAAGGATCGTTTTGTCGATGCTCTAAATGCCACTCGTGCTGCTGTCGAAGAAGGCATTGTACCAGGTGGCGGCGTCGCACTCTTAAAGTCTATCAAAACACTCGATACCCTCAAGCCCGCTAACTTTGATCAACAACTCGGTGTCAACATTATCAAATCTGCGCTACAGAAGCCTGCTCGAATAATTGTAGATAATGCTGGCGAGGAAGGTTCCGTCATAGTTGGCAAGTTGCTGGACAATCATGGTGATGATTTCAATTACGGATACGATGCTGCAAAGGGTGAGTATGGTGATTTGATTACACGTGGGATTGTCGATCCTTTGAAAGTCGTTAGGACTGCTTTGGTCGATGCGTCTAGTGTTGCTAGTTTGTTAACGACAACGGAATGCATAATCACTGAGGCACCAGGTAAAGAAATAATAAAAGATTTAGTTGTTCTTTATGCATCTTGTTCTCATTCTTCGTTTTTTATTTTTTATTAGAAGAAAATAAAGGTGGGCCAGGCCCCGCTATGGGAGGAATGGGAGGAATGGGAGGAGGCATGATGTAGAAAGATGTGACGTATTAAATTCTAAAAAAAAAGACATTATTACATATTGCATTGTTTTTCAATATAGAGAGCGAATAATAAACATCTTGATAATATATAATAGTAGTAGTAGTAGTAATCATTCACCCAATTCAACGGTCAAAGGTAGTTAATATATCTATATAATGTTTGAATCAAACCAATCAATCATTCAATGATGACTGCGTGCGTGATTATGATACCATTTGTTAGATTAATGTGATGAGTCTATTGCAACTTGACAGTTTTAGAAGTCTTTCTTAAAGAAAGTGAATAAGTTATCTTTTTACATTTTCTGCAAGGCGAATATCATAATAGTTATTACTACGTAGTAAAGAATCCGATTACCGCATTTTGCCATAAATGTTTACATAATAATATAAATTAAAAAATACGTTGAATCCAAAATTATATATCGATATACCATAAAACAATTTCTGTTGACGCGATTGCATACTACATCACCAAATAATTTGTCATATCTTTATTTTGTTCAGTTGTTTTATAAAAGACGAAAGATTTACTTGCTTGCAATAAATCAAGAATCTTTGATTAACATATCACTATAAATATATTTATTTGATCAATCAAACTTAGATTTATTATTCATTTTTTTCAGCGTATTTTTTTTCTTAAACCAATGCCAAATATGACCAACGATGAAATAGTAAAAGGAGCTGCACGAATAATCAAACAGCAAGGACTAGCATTGCTTGATTGCGCCGAGAGACTACAACGAGGCGGCGAGAATGCCGATTCATATCGTAAAGCCATTTACCATCTTTTTCGTGCGTGTGATCAAGGAGGAAAAATAATAGTGACAGGAGTCGGTAAATCCGGAAAAGTTGGCGAAAAACTAGTCGCCACATTACAATCGACCGGCAGTTGTGCTGTATTTCTACATCCGACCGAGGCATTACATGGCGATTTAGGAATAGTGCAACCTGACGATGCAGTGATCGCAATTAGCTATTCGGGTAACACGGACGAACTGATAAGGATTCTGCCGTCATTACGATCACGCGGCGTAACCATTATTGGGTTATGCGGAAATAAACATTCGCAGCTGGTCAAAGAATCAGATGCGTGGTTGGACGGGTATATAAAGAACGAGAGTTGTGCATATATTCCCGCCCCGACAACTTCCACTACTCTTGCGATGGCTGTTGGTGATTCGGTCGCTGTAACATTAATGCAGTTACGAGGATTCACACCACAACATTTTGCTCTAAATCATCCTGGAGGCGCATTAGGACGGAAACTATTATTAAAAGTTAAGGATGTGATGTATAACGTGGCTGATGTACCAACAGTCACAACATCGACACCAATGGACCAAGTGCTAAGCGAATCGACACGATTCAAATGTGGCACGGTGTTAGTGTTGGATGACGATGAGGATGTAGAAAGCACAAATTCCGGAATAATTGATGATAACAATAGCAACAGAAAAGTAATTGGAATAGTTACGAAAGAAGTGATTCGAAGTGCATTACAGCAGTTCCGAGCACAGTTGTTTCAACTCGTAGCTGCCGACTTGATGACCACTGATATTGTCACATGTTTACCTGATGATATGGCTTGTGAAACGAAGAGGCTGATAGAAGAACGTAATGGTGACGAAGAGAGTTTGGGCGCGTTACCAGTTATCGATAAGACAAATAGGTTGAAAGGAGTTGTGTTGTTGGAGGATTTGGCTTAATACTATTGTTATCATTATCATTATTAAATGCTACAGTGTAGTCTCATTATTGTTATCATTATCATTATCACTATCATTATCATTATCATTATTACCATGTTAATATAGAAATATTCATTCCACAATGTTTTTCGATTTGTAGTTATTCTCATTAAATCCCTATAATAATTTTTATCGTGACAGAACAGTGTTGGCAATTGGACATATAAAGCTAAGCCACATTTTCAATTGGACATAGGCTCAATTCCAATTGGATATATGTCCAATTCCAATTCAAAGCAATTGGACATACTGTATATATATAAAGTTGCCAACACTGAGACAAGTTGACAGGCCTGTCCAAAAATAAAAGTAATTATACATATGTCTGTCAAAAAGTCAAAAGGTATTTCGTCATTAGTTACTAACTTTTCGACCAGAGCCAACCCGTTCGTTGTTGTTTGTTATCCAACTCAAACTTTTGTTGATTATTAAATTTTTCATATTTCAAATATTATAACTATTTTAACTTAATATTTATTGTTGACAGGATTAAATTCGATTATAGCTTTCTTCCACGCAATACCTTTTTTTTTTTTTTTTTTTTTTTTTAGCTCAATACAATATAATTAAGATTACGTTTTATATCTTGTAACTATAACGTTTTTAACTAAAAAAAATTAAAAATCGCAATAATTCGATAAATATTATTCTATTAAAATGAAATTACTACCAAAATGGTTGTCTTTTTGAGGCGAATATAATAAGACCAAAATAGGTTATGAAATTTTAAAAACCTGTAATCGGGAAAATAACTTACCGTGATGTGCTCTTATTAAATTTTCGCTAGAAATCTAGCACTATTATTTATATATTTTGCTTCTATAAAATATGTTAGTATTATAGTAACAATCTCATCACCATTACTTTCGCGAGAACTGTATAAAATATATATATATATATCAATTTGCCAAAAGTGTCTGAACAAACTAAAATTTATTAATAAAATATAGTAAAATCGAAAATTTATTTTTGATTTTAAAATTGGAAATAAACCAGATGTTTTTGTTTTCTGATTTATTTACTATTTAAACCAGAAGTAAATTAGCTTTCTTTTTTTTTTTGCTAATTATTAATTGAAAAATGAAAAGTTCAATTTTAAAGGTAAAAAAAAATCATATAGAAAACTCTATAATTAATTAAAGATTGAATAAATATTTGTATTATACAATAACTAACAAAATTATGAAATTATGTGTGCAATTTTATTAATAAAATATAGTAAAAATTGAAATTTTTATTTTATATAAACGTTTTTAATTTTATCAATAAATAGTTTATTTTTATATCAAAATAAAGATTATAAGTTATATTTTTAATATATATTTTTCTGGATTTTTTTAGATTTAATCTGGCAAAGTTGTTCTAATTACAAAGTTATTGTAAAATTTTTTTATAATTAATTTTATGTTTTAACTATAAAAATTTTTATAATAGAATAACTTTGTCAGATTAAATCTAAAAAATATATATTAAATATAAATTATAATTATTATTTTAATACAAAAATAAAAAAATATTTATTAATAAAATTGAAAAGTATAATATTAAGAAAAATTTATATTTTATTATATTTTATTAATAAATTTTAATGTTGTTATATTGATTTTATTGCTATTATATTTTTTTTTGAATTTTTTAGATTTAGTTTTATAAAATTATTTTAATTACAAAGTTATTATAAAAATTTTTTATAATATTTTAATTATCAAAAATTTTTATAATAACTTTATATTTAGAATAACTTTGTCAAATTAAATTTAAAAAATCTAGAAATAAAAATATTTATAATATAATTGAAAATTTTTATTATATTTTATTAATAAATTATATATATAATTTTATATTAATATATAAAATATTTATTTATTATATTTTATATTAATTTATTTTAGCTTGCAAAAAGTAATTGGAAAATAAAATCAAATTAAATTGATTTCTAATTTTAAAAAACTAGAAGTAAATTAGATTTATTATAATAAAATAAAAATTAATCTAATTATAATAATTATTATATATAATAATTTTAATATTAACTAATTATATATCCAGAATTTTAACTCCAATTCTAATGCAGATTCTAATTAACCAATTAAAATATAATTATTACAAATAATAATTATTACAAATTTATAAATTAATAATTTTTATATAAAATTTATTAAATAATAAAAAGTAAATAAAAATCTAAAATTAATACTAATATAAATATTTTAATTTAAATAAATATAAAACAGATTTTTTTATAAAAGTATTTTGTAAAATTATAATTAATATCAGTAAATTCTATATATAAATGCACATTATCTAAAGTTATAAAATATAAATGTTTGATGACTTTAGATGGTGTGCACCATATTAGTTTACAAAAATACTCAAAATTTACTATTAAAATATAGTAAAATTAAAATTTTATTTTCATAAATTTTTTTGATATAAATTTTATTTTTATATCAAAGCTCTCTCTCTCTTTACCGAATTAAATATCTAATATTAGAACACGATTTCTATTTATGGATTTTTTTGCAATTTTAACTTACTATTAAGCTGTCAAATACAGTCTTCTCTTGCTTTAGATTATTTAAACACTGATATTTTCTCTAACTACTGTATTTTACTATAAAATGCGCCCTTTGTAAAAATTTGTAACCTCAAGCTATTAATCGGTAACAAAGTTTTGAAGAAGTTATATGTGAATCTTGTTTTATTCGTTTCGCAAAAAATAATTGGTTTTACTAAAAAAAAATTAAGGTTTAAATTTTCTAAAAGGGTCTCACAAGCTCATATACAACTTTGAAAGAACTTCCTTTGTGGATCGCGTGTTTTGCGGTTCTTTATAATCCTCATTGCACAACATTTACCTGAGAATTTAGAAGAAAAAAACGAAGTTTTCTTACTTTTATTTTAAATCAACGTATTCAATATAATTACCCTTTATCTTTAATTGGAAATATGGACGAGGCGCCTCTTGCTTTTGATTTACCAAATCCAACAACAATCAACAAACGTGGTGCCCGCACGATTAGCCTTCGAACTACGGGTAATGAAAGAAAAAATTTCACTGTTGTTCTTGGATGTATGGTCGATAGGACAAAATTACCTCCAATTTGTATTTTTAAACTAAAAAAATACCTCGAGAAAGCTTTTCTAATAATGAAAAAGGTTGGGTTAATGAAGAAGAAATGCTTTGGTGGGTTGAAAATATTTGGACTAAAAGACTACCTTTAAGTAATCCACATTCCCTTTTAGTTTTTGATTCCTTTCGTGCACATTTAATTGACTCAGTTAAACATAAACTTATTGAAAATAATACAAATCTTGCTGTAATTCCTGGAGAGCTAACATCTAAACTGCAACCATTAGACATTGCTATTAACAAAAGTTTTAAGATGAAGGTATATATAAATTTTAATTACTATATTTTGTTTTTTTTGTCGTTATACATATTTAAAAATTAATTTTAAAAGGTCCGTGCACTATATAATCAATGGATGTCAGAAGAAATTCATGAGCTTACACTTTCAAACCGTATTAAAAAAACCTTCATATTCATTACTCGCTAAATGGGTAGAAATTGCGTGGGTGTCTCTTGATCCAAATTTAATTAAACGTTCATTTAAATATTGTGGGATATCTGACGAATTTGTTATTTCTAATGCTAATACGTAGTTTCTTTTCTCGTCATTGTGATACAAATCTAAATAAAAATACGCAACAAAAAAATATCCGTGCATAAACCGGAAAGTACTTTTGGGGGGGGGGGGGGACTATACAGTGTTTTACGGTAATAGTTGCAACCACGTAATGTCGTAATATTACATTATGGTCAGCAAACTTAGTTGGTACAGAATGAGTTAATTGCACACTAGTAAAAATAAAAAATCGGTGTATTGAAAGAATACCGGAATGCCAATTGAATTGGCTCATTCAAGGTACATTTCGAGGAGAGAAAAATTACATTTTCTTGAATCGGTCACTTTGAAACGCGATATCTCGTGATCCAGCAGTCCAATTCGGATAAAACACCACCATTCGATTTCCAAAGTCGAGACAAATTGTACGGTAGTATTTTCATCCGACTTGGTTCACTGAGGCTAATGTTTCGGGCAAACCTATTTTTCAAAATCTGAAACGTTTCACCCAGTGAGCTTTCAGTTTCGCCCTATAAGTTCGCTACCCAAAACCCTAATTTGGAAATACTTTGTAGATCAAATTGGACGAAACTAGTTTCGCCGAATCGGTTCACTGAGGCACGAGATATTGCGTTCCAAGTTACCGTCAAAAAATTAATCAATAACTTTGTGACGCAATATCTCGTGCCTCAGTGAACCGATTCGGATGGAAATACTATTTTTCAATTTCTCTCGACTAGGCAAATCAGATAACGGTGTTTATATCCGAATCGGAACACTAGATCGCGTTAAAACGTTACCGATTCAAGAAAATGAATTTTTTCTCTCCTTGAAATGTACTTGGAATGAATCAATTCAATTGGCATTCTGGATATCCTTTCAATACCCGGATTTTTTATTTTTGATGAATAGTATATTTCAAAGGACGGCTTACTCGACTTAACGACTATAATTGACGGTATTGGACTGATGGTCTTGGTAATTTATCACAAGTCACTGATCATTTTTTATTTGAAATGTGACCTAGGTCACCTTCTTTTTATCCAACCAAATCTTTAGAAGCTTATGTGACGCCATTATAAAAATGATCTAGAAATGACTCATTGACTATAGTCATTTAGTTGCGGGTCCGCAATCAAATAAATAATTGCGCAACAACCATGCATTTTCTAATAAAACCTATTTAATGATTATGTGATTTTTATAAAATTATTAGTCTTTACGCTATTTAAAAGACCCAATACCGTATACATGTAATAATAACCGTTTTTATAACTGTAACCTTTAAACAGGAATATCCACAAGTAAATTGAATATTTAATTTGCGGCGCATGCACAATCAATATCCGCATGTTTAGTTACGGAAATTTAAAATCAATTGCTCCGCAACCCAATTTTAGACACTGCTTGTGTTATCACTACGTACTTAGATTATGAATTATCATCATTTAGTATATTTATTTTGTTATCCTCCTCGAGTCTAAGTCAATAGAAGTTTTCTGAGAACCACGACAAAGTGATTTGACTCATAATTAGCATTTCCATTTTCATGAATAGACAGTTAAAGAATATGCCATGGATTCGATTAGAGAGTTTGTTGTGGAAAGAAATGGCAAAAAACAAGATACGTAAATGAGGAATTCTTTTCTCAATAGCTTTTAAAAACCACAAATTACAAAAGAACAGAACACAAATATTGTTTTCTTTCTTTGAAAACTCCCCTTTTAGTCAACATTATTTTATTTCCATTTCTTATTTTTTCATTCTTAATCGCGCAATTCTTTGTTAATGTACCTTTTATGGTAAAATAATAAAAAGTATTTTATTTAACTGATCTAATATCGATATGGAATTTTGACAATGATGCTTAGAACACAACATTTATATAAATACAGTGACAATTGAAAGAAAAGATGATCTATGTGTTTTTTCGGTTTATTTTTTTGGACTATGTTAAAATATATATTGTTAGCTTTATTTTATATAAAAAATAAAAAAATCTTTTGAAAACTTTTTATATGAAGAGAAGATCCCGCATTTTCTATGTTTTGATAACATTGTTCATGTATCAAACCATTTATTTTTATGAAAAAGAAATAATAGAAAATAATATAAAAAATAAAAAAAGAATATCCCCGTAAACTCATATCTTCTTTATTAGTGGCGTTCATTCGTTTTTTTTATCCGATTCGTCAGAGAATACGTAAAGTGAACAATCATTTGGAGATCACCGTTTCCAAAATTAAAATTGGTGTCACGATAACCGATAAAACCAAAAAACTCTTTTCAAAAGATTCTCTCGCGTTACTACTACAATTTCTCACGAGCTCATATTCAACTTTGAAGGAATTTTCTTTGTGAATCGCGTGTTTTCCATCGCGTAGCGGTTCTTTACATTCCTCATTTCGAAATGTAAGATTTTCACTATTAATACCGTTTTTACCATTGTTCTTATTTTTCGGCATTATAACAGGCGTTTTCTTCCTCACCGCCAAAAAAAGTTTGGTTTTTTTGTTTACGCGCAGAAAATGCCGACTCCGTTGACACCCGAGCATCACTTCACCCGTTTCCTTATTGTATCCGGTTACGTGGACGCGAATCGGATCTGAATATGTTATGGCACATCCGGTGATTTGGCAAAGAAAAAGCTGCAAAGTGGTCGGTGCAGAATGGGTTAACAGGTATTTTACTTTTTCGTAAACGACTTGATGAATAATATATTTAAAACGATGGCTAACTCGACGTAACGACCATAAATGACGGGCTGAATTATCATTTGAAGTGTTATTGCTACTTAGATTATGAATTATCATTGACAAAAGTTCATTTGGTAGTTCGTTTATCGTAATTTTTTTGCATTCCTTGTTATCATCATTATTATGGCCAATATTTGTAAGATTGTTGGTCGTAGTAGTTAATAAAAAATTATTTTTCGAGTTTAAATCAATAGAAGTTTTCTGTGGTTTCTTTGGTCTTTCATCTTTGACCACGACGAGGTTATTTGATTCATTTTCATAAATAGACATCTCAGTTAAAGAATATGTTATAGATTGATTAAAGTTCGTTGTGAAAAGAAGTGGCAAAAAAATAGAGCAAAAATTTTTTGAAAAACCGCAAATTACCAAAAAACAGGGACTAAATACGTATAATTTTTTCATTACAATAGGCAATAAAAATGTCTTTATCTATATCATTATGCGCACACCATGCCTTTTATGGTAAAACAATAAAGCATTGAATATGCTTCGACAATGCGATATTGCGTTGTCTACTCAATGACACAATAAATACATAATGTAGTGTTTTAGTGATTCGGCCTAAACAGCCTAAGACCCAAACCTAAATGGTTCTAAATAAATTTAGGTCGAGATATATATATAAAACCGTAAATTTCCTATATGGCTCAAGAACATTTTTAAATCTGATAATGCTAATATTGGTTAAATGTAAATTACATAATTGAATAAAATATATCATCAATCATTGGTACGAGGATCAAGGAAAAAACATGTTATATGTATAAAGAGAAAGCTAATAAATAAATAGTTAATAAATAATAGAAACTTTTTAAATAATTATAATTTTTTATCGTTATTGCTAATTTATAAGAGTTGCTTCCTATTTTATTGGAAGTGTTTCACCATGAATTTGTAGTTTTTCTTGTATGTCACTAATATCTCTTTGAAGTGAAAATTGAACAAAAAATTCAATTTCAAATAATACAGGTATGCGTGATATCTAATATTGATATTTCATATTATTTGAATATTTAGGTTCTAAATATCGTGATAAATTTTCTCATTAGAATCATATACATGTACATGTATCTGCCACATATAGAAATTACGTGGTAAATCTTTCCCTAATTGGTATGCAATTTTCGTCTATGAAAAAGCGACTTTTATGGACATCTGAATGTAACATACTTTTTCGTATACGTCTTTCCGTATTTTTTACAGACAGGTGCCTATTTCTTAGAAGTTTATTACGTAGTCATTATAATGACAACACTTTAGACTTAAAAAAAGAAAATACATGTATATGTACATGTACAATGAAACAGATCGTGTAATTGTCTATTCATGTATGGTGCTGCGTATTATGTGATTGATTGCAAAAATCATTATCGTTATTATATACATGTACTCGTATAGTGCGTAGTGCATACGTACAATGCATAGTGCGTACCGTTACAGTAGTAACATTAAATTCGTTAATTTCATAATTTTTACTTAATTTCTAACATTAATTTAATTTTGATAATCATAGAAAATTAGTGTTTTCACACTTTTTACATTTTTAATTAACTTATTACACTTTTAATTATTGTTCATTTTATGATCTAGTTTATTGAAAACTCAAAGATTGAGACTCTCTCACTATTAATGAAAAAAACGTACGTTGTGTTCGCACAGTTAATTTTTTTGAGCTTAAATTTGAATTGGCCATTTTCAATATCAAACACTTGTGAGACATATTATAACATTATAAAACAAAAGAAATTACCTCATTTGCTTCGTTTGAACATATAAACTGAGACTTGTAGATTTTGCATCAATATCAACTGTATATCATATTTAGTGGTATCATATTCTAGAGTTGTATGCAAACAAATATTTTAATATAATGCAATTTTACCTTCGTTTTGAACATACAAACATCTAATATTTTTCAACGTGATTTATATTTAATAATAAAATACACCTTTATCATTTGGAATTTTGAAGTAAAGATTTAAACAGCATTTTGTTTCTTGTTTGTATTTATAGGCATGCTGCTGCAATTTCATCTCGTCAAGTTCTGCATTTATAAGTTAAGACACTTTTTAATTTTACATCCTCTAAAGAGCTGTAGTACTGAAAAGGCAAAGTATTCGGTTTTCACCCTTCATCGATGTCGATATATTTGATCGAGTAGAGTTCCTCAACAGTTGAACTATTTTCTGGAATAACTTTTCAATAATAAATTTACACCATCCAGAAACATTTATTTGGTATCCCAGATCGTACTCCATTATAGATGTCGCACACAAGGTGTATATTATGACTTCGTTCACCAAATGGTCAATTGACTCAAAAATTTCTTTTACTCTTAATTTATGGACTTCTCCAAATAATAAAGCTTTTGTTACCTGTGGCAACCTCGTACGTAATCATTTCAAACTATAAATATCTGCAGCTTTAGTGTATAGTGTTCCATTTAGTATCTCTGGGCTCATATAAGGAAGTATTCCATAAATATCTCGATTGGATTTTTCTATATCTGCTGGTTTGAGCCAGGGTGAAGTCACGAATCACAAATTCATTTTCGTGAATTCTCTTCAGTCCATTAAAATATCAATTAAATATTTTAATTTTTTCCCAATTCAATTCTTCGTATTTAATATGTTCGCGTAGACCATTTCTTGCATAATCGAGTACATTTGTAGCTGGGTTTTAGTTATTCCATGATAACTAATATATCCAGCAGTCTGAAGCTAATTTTGAGAAAGTTCATTACAGTGAAATATACTTATGCTTTAAATTTATTTTCTCCCAACCAGGCCAGTCAGGCCAGGTTGCTAAATAAATTGATCCAAAACCTCCTTTTGCGAGATATTCAACATTGGTAAATCTTTAATCTATTTATTTGCATGCATTCTTTTCATTCTTTTACTAGACAGTCGATATCTTTATTTCCGCTCAACCATTCAGCTTAATAAATTCGTTTGTGATATAGAGAGCATGAATAACAGTCCTCATTTCCTTGACGTCTGATACATTTACTACAATCATGAGTATTGTGAACTGAACACTCATGGGTATTCACTAGTGATTATCGTTATGACAGTTTTATTAAAAGAAAACTATGATTTATGTGTGGGTAAATGCTGTGAAAATACGAACATAATCCAATCAAAAATTCCCCCGTTTTATTGCACTCGTCCCATGTGTGGAAGTCCATCGTTCACTTCTACATTTGTCAAGCGATTTATGCGATGCCGACCCGACACCAACCATCCAACATTACCCTTAATTATAATATTGAATAGAGTTTCGGTTAGGGTAGAGTTAGAATTAAGGTTATATGACAAACAGGAACATACTGTAGTAAAATTTCGCAAGTGACATTTTTTGTTAGAACACAAAAAATTTTTCCATAAGCTTTTTTTTTCAAAAGTAAGCGTTTGTTTTGATCTTATGCATAATTTTAAGGGGATATCGGATGGTCGGCATCTGCCATGACTAGGGTGCTAGAAACCCTATGATACAATATGTTGCACCAAGGTGATTTAAAGAGGTTGTGATTATATGGTGGTATGCTTAGTAAGGCGTGACTGTATATGATGTGATTATATGGAGGGATGATTATACATAAAAAGGGGTTGGGATTTGAAAAATTTAACAACAAATCTAAACAATCAACTGTTTTATTTTTCCAAAATAAGCAGCATTCCAGCAATGGCGTTTAATAACAACGATAACAATAACAACAACAGCAACAGCAATTATCCATCTCTCAGGCGCGAAGAGGCTTTTTATGATCCTTCGTGGGCTGAATTTGCAGTGAATTTTGGAACTTCATACAGAGAAGCACGTCAAATAGTCGTGTCTTCACTATCGCCACATTTTATTCTATCATCCCAACCACAACAAACACAACAACTACCACCACAGCTATCAACTCAAGCGCAACCACTAGCACTACAACAACCACGACCACAACACGCTACGTCTCTTCGTACGCGAGCAGCGCGAAGAGGGCCTGTCCGACGCAGCGAAAGAATAACAGAAATGAATAGGAGAAGAAATGAACGTCCATCAAAAACCATCGCTCGCCAACGCATCGCCGAGTACTTCAAACACTAAAATATGCCGTCGCGATCCGAAACTGCCACGTTGTCGATATATTGGCTCTTGAATATCATATTTATTACATTTTTCAGCAAAACTCGTATTTTTACTACACAATGAACTACACCTAAACAATAATATGCTGATATTTTTTCATCACGCCTACTTAGGATATCGAAGATCCTGAAGTGTAATATAATCTTTCCATCTGTTACAAGGAAGAATTAAAAAAACAGCTGCAGTCTGGAGAACCTGAAACACAATATAATCTTACCACCTGTTGTAAAAACGGACAAAGAACAGTTAAAAGCAATTGCGTGGTATTTGAAAACAGCAGAGTCAGTAGAAACTTTCGCTCAATTTCAAACTGCCAGATGTTACGAACTTGGAATAGACATAAAAAAAAGATGAAGACAGAGCATTAGAAATCGATTTAAAATATGCTCACTCTGGTTATGAAATAAATTTACTTACGAAATAATTGGAAGAACATTGGTTCATGTTATAAATATGGAGAAGGAACAGAAAAGAATGATATTAAAGTATTTTAAAAGCAGCAGAGTCGGGACATAACAAAGCTCGGTTTAATCTTGGAATAGGCGTTGAAAAAACTCTCGACTTGACATTGAAGTGGCATCAAAAGGCAAAAGAGAACGGACACGAACACGATCGAGCTCCTGAAATGCTTGAATCTTTTAATTTTGCAACTTGTTCCATGAATCAACTTGCAGATTAGCGATAGGTTGTCTTCTGGCTCGATCACTTATCACGTGTAACACATGTGCTGCATGCATTTGTTAATACGTAGTCTATTTTCTATTATCGTTATCATTTAATTAAAGAACAATGAAGATGTCGATTGTAAAGGCACAAAATAGGAAATTAATTTTTTTTAGTTCTGGTGCGTATGGAGAGAATGAGATGTTGGAGTTGGAGCCATTGCTGAGAGAAATGCGACGGTGATAATGGGGGAGTGTAGTGGTGGAAGTGGTAGTGATTAAAGTGTAAATGGTGAAATTGCGGGTGGTGGTGGTAAAAGAAAAACGAATGTTTTAGTAAAAAATTCTTTAAAATAAAAAAACTTAAAAAACCTACCAAAAATTTCGCGTTCTACGAGGCTGGGATTATATTAAATTAGTAGACTAGTCGTGGCAGAAAATTTTCTCGATCACGTGATAGACTATCATTTCCTATTCAATCGATGTGATCCGACAATCTTCGTTATTCTGGCTAAATCACGTGAACTATAATTCAATTTTCCAATAGCTAATTACTACAAAAATAGTGGCGCAATTATTTAAATGACTTCGATTTTGTAAAATTGATTTGTATACTATTACAATTATATTATAAAATTTATTAATTTTTTAATTTGTAACAAATTATGAAATTATAAAAATTATATGAAAAACTTGAAACATTTCTTTATTTATGTAGTGGAAATAACATAATTATGTTATTTTCACTTAGTCTAGGTTATTCACATTCAGATGTGACGATAAGATCACATGTACATCATCATTCAAGTGATGATTAGTTCACGAGTTTGTCGTCACACTTAGGTACTCATGATCTATAAAAAATATGATGACAAATTTATGTTCATGTCATCACATTTGGATACCCACGACCTATAAAAAATATGATGACAAATTTGTATTCACATCGTCACACTTAGATACCTCACGATCTATAAAAAATATGATGATAATTTTATATTCACGTCATCACACTTGGTCACTTTGATAGGTGATGGCTTGTATGTATACTCTTTAGAAAGTCAAATTCGATATCAATAGTGTTTTAATCACTTATATAAAATTTCATATATCAGCTTAGTGTTTCTGATTGATTTCAATTGTAAAGAAATATCTGATTTAGCGATCAGGGGAAATGTCACATGAACTGTATCCTACTAATAATTGCTGATCACATATTTAGCATATTATAAAAATACTTTACATATTAAAGTACAGAAATTCAAAGTAACTGATACTCAGTATTCTATATAAACTTATTTGTAAATCTGGTCTCTATGTATATTTAATAAAACTATTTCTTCAAAGGTTTATTCTATATTCTTTACGGGGGGAGGTTACAGATATGATGTAGTTTTTAGCTTTATAACTAAGATGTTTATTAACAGCATTTGCTTTATTATATTTAATACTTTTAGGATGTACTAGAACTGTAAGAAAATTTATAACTTGTGTGCATAAGAACTTTGCTAGACGCTGTATGAATTT